>APFE031742577.1:1515-52304 GCA_000404065.3 Pinus taeda | reverse complement strand
GTGGCCAAAATTCCACACTGGCCAAACTGCTATTTTTAGCAATTTCTATTTTTACATTTCTTGTTGCACACTTTTCAATAGTTTTAAGGTATGGTCCCTTTGAGATACTAGAAAAGGTGGGTGATAATTCCTATTGACTCAGTTTACCACCATTTATGTGCATTTACTCAGTTGTGAATGTAGAGAATTTGAAACTCTATGGGCCTTCCATGCTAGATCGGGAAGACGAACAAGTCCTATCTTTTATGGAGGATTTGGCACTGCTCGGGCAGAGTTGATAGAAGATGCAGTTTTGTAGAAGAGGTCCAGAACTACAAGACAGGGGCAACATGACCTTTGGCAAATTGGGTTGAAGGGACAACTTCTAGGCAAAGCTAAATGGTACACCAAAGAGAAGGTGAAGGAAAAATTTCCTCACCTCATTCAGTAGAAGATTTTGGGGACCAAAAGCCTCCCAAAATGTAGAGGTGTGATCCATATTGGATCATTATATTGTTTTTCTTCCATCTCGAAGCATTCAGAATGGAAAAAGTGGAGGAATCAACTCATGGGACCATTTCTATCGGCGAGACCCAGTTTGGTGAAATAGGGTCTGAAACCTTCTGAAATAATTTTGAGACATAGAATGACATTTTTTGGGGGTAAAATTTTTCTTCTTTAGCGTGACACATTTTCATGTTTCTCTACACACATAGATATTTCCAACGGCGTAAGAAGCATGTCGATCAAAGTTTGTATGAAAATGTTATGCTACTAAGAAGTTGACCTTCCTATTTTCACACCATGGTTCGAGAGGATGTCACATCAACCACAATTATTCATGGGAAATAGGTTAGCCACATGTTTTTGATGTAAAATAATCTAGAAGAGTTTATATCATAACTCTAGTTAAGAGTTGATGTAGTCAAACTTAACCACTAGTAGGTTATCAGACTATGTTATAAGCAAGCCACTAGGAGGAAGAGGCATTCCATTCTTTCGAGAGAATTTTGTTCCATAGTTGAGAAAAGATAGCTAGGAGAGATAGGAGGTAGAGCAAATAGAGAGGATTTGTGCACTATAGCAGGCCACATGCCACATGCATTACTTCTTTGTACCAACAACATTATTTTCCAGACAGAGAAATAGAGCGAAGTGACCTCACATTCCAGCTAGGTTTTCTCCCAAAAGGGTTTCCTAAATCATATCTTACGTCTTATGTGTGTGTGAGAGCTTATTTTGTATTTCTCTACTTTTTTGCATAATTTCCATTTGCATGCATGCACTAATTACAATTAAATTTACAGATCTAGAATTTTAGTAAAATTGTAATAATGTAAAAAATTAGAAATTAAATGTATTATTTTATGAGATATTTTTCGGCGTACATCATAAGAAATTTTATTTGTCGACGCGTTTCGAACCAACTAGTGTGGTTCATCGTCAGGACAAGTTGAATGAGTAGATCAGGCATTGCATGTTAATTAAATAGAGCAGAAACTCCAACGGCTAAAAAACGGCTATATTAACAATGATTAGATTTGATTGATTAATTAGGACCATGGACCAATTTTAACCACCTATATTATAAATATATATTTAAAATACAATTATTAACCAACGCTGAATATATAATAGTTGTTAGATTATTAAAAAATTTATTAAATATATTAAAGTACTAATTACTAATATCAAACAAAGTCAAAGGCGGGGTTCCGTACATTTGATAAATAAATATAAATTAATTATAAACTAATTAATATTAAATAATAGTTATTTATAAAAGTTCAACAAATATAAATAAATAATAGGGTAATTTAAGGTTATGATAATAGAGTAATTTGATGATATTATAAATATATAAAAATAAATTAATCTAAATTAATAATACGTAATCCAAGTTATGAAACCTAAATATTAGAGTAGTTAGTAATAAAAGTCATCAACATTAGGGTAAAAAGGTGATTAATATGTAAGATTAAGGGACAATATATTCAGATTAAATAATAATAATATAATAATAATAATTTTAATTCAAAATTTTACTTATAAAAGTTAGTTAAAAAATAGAGTAATTTAAGGGTTCGAAAGAAAATGTTAATAAATAAAAATAAAGGTTAAAATAATCAAAGAAAAATTGCAAGCTAATACCCATAAAGTTATTAGCATAAAAAAACAAAAAAGGGGCCGACTATAGAACTTTCACAAAACAAAGGCCCAAGAAACAGGGGAAAAAATAAAATAAATAAATTAAATAAATAAAATAAAATAAAATAAAATAAAAAAATTAAAATAAAAATAAAAGATAAAAGACATAATAATAAAAAATTAATTATTTACATTAAAATAATATAATAATAATAAATACAATAAATAAAACTAAAATTAAAATTAAAACAAACAAACAAACAACAATAACAACAACACAAACAAACAAAACAACAAAAAACAAAAAAAACAACAAAAATAAAAACAAACCAAAAACAAAAACAAAAGCAAAAAAAAAACAAAAAACAAAAATTAATAATAATAATAATAAAACGAAAAAAAAAGGGACAACAGGGGGGGCGGGGGGATAGACGATGACTAGGGGGAGAGGGCTGGGACCCAGCAACTACAGATCCTCTAGCCATCCTCTCTATTGAGATTGTTCGACCTTTTCTCAATCTCAAGCGCCTCCCTGAATTTACGGTATGGAAGTGGGACACTTTAGCAATCACACTGGCCTCCTCAATGCAGACATGATGATTGGTTTTCTCAACATGCCCTGTTAAAGTTGATGATCCAGGTGGATATTGGTGGCCACCCGCTAGTTCCACGTGGATCCCCTCTAATGCTTCCTTCAGTTCTTTCAGTTTCCTTAATTATAGCACAGTTACTATTTTTAGCATTTTTTTGGGTCCTAAACTTCCGGAGCCGTTTTGAGGCCCTAAACGACGTTTTTTGGGAAATCTGCACCAGCAATTTTTCTGCTTAAAAATTGTCTTTTTTGTCGTAGTCCTTGGAGAGATCTTTCCAACGGGCTATCATGCACGTCAAACGGAGATAAGAGGACCGATTCGCGACCCCGGGAAGTGGATGTACCAACTTACCCAAAAACGGGGCCCACAATTTGGTGTTTCATCTTCCAGGGTTAGGTTTTGGAATGTGAAGGGTTTTTCCATTGTTTCTCAACTATAAATAAGCCTTCGAGCCTCATTGTAACACAGTTCAGAGGCATGTAGCCACACATCTCTTCTCAGAGATAAGCTACCATCGCCCTAGCTGGTTTATTTCTATTTCCGGTTGTAAGCATATTTTCAGTATTTTCCATTAATGAAATGAAGTATTATTTCCGCTGCATCTTTGTGTATATGGTTATCTCTGTATTTTATTGCGTTCATGTTTAAGTCTGGATCAGTGGTATCAGAGCAGTCTACTTTTTCTCTGTTTTTCTTTGCATGTCCCCAATGAGGTCGAGATATAAGGAGTTAGCGCTTGAGCTAGTCGAACCTTTGCAAGACCAGCCTCGCAAATCTCGACGGCCTCCCATGACGGATGAGAAGAAAGACGAGGGAGCAGGAGATCCTATAAAAATCTTGCTCAAAGAAGCCCTCAAGCAACAACAGAACGCGATGATGGACAGCTTTGCCCAAATCCTTCAGCGGCTACCCAAAAGTGACGCATCGGCTTCCAGCAGCTACTCTGGAAATGCCACGCCCTTTAAGGAACAAGTTAATTCTGAAATCCCCATATTCGAGGGTTAGATAGACGCAGATGTTGTAGATAAATGGTTAAATCTGCTAGAGGGTTATTTTTCTGTTCATGAATTTTCGAGTTGGGAAAAGATTGTTTTCACTCTTCTCAAAGCAGCCCCCCACATCAAGGACTGGTGGGAAACATACTACGAGCAGAAGGATGAAACTACAAGCTCGCTATTTTCAGCCGCACCCACCTAGAATTCATTCCAGGATGCCATTAAGGAGCAATACTACCCTATTGGAAGCTATGAGGATGAATACATAAAGTGGACCACGCTACGGCAGGGAAGGGATCAAGATGTGCCGGAGTTCACCAATCTTTTCCATACCCTTCGCATGAAGTTGGGTATCAAGGATTCAGAGCAGCATTTGATACTCTATACCCCACTGCCTACCCCTAATAAGCCTTGGGAATTCATCTCCATTGATTACATGTCAGGCCTTCCTTCCACTAAACATGGAAATGATTGTGTTTTTGTGGTCGTCGACAGGTTCTCAAAGATGGCCATTATGGCAGCCTGCAAGAAGAATATCACAGCAGAAGCCACTGCTAAACTCTTCTTTGAACGACTGTGGGTACACTTTGGGATCCCACAGTCTATCATCTCAGATCGGGATAGCAGGTTCCTCGTACATTTTGGTCCAGTCTCTGGTCGATGCTAGACACCAAACTCACTAAGTCCACAGCCTTCCATCCTCAAACTGATGTCCAGACAGAGGTTGTCAACAGGATGATCGTACACATTCTGCGCATGTACAACTCAAAGCATCCACGCACATGGGACGCAAGCCTCCCCTATGTTCAGCACAACTACAACCGTGCTCTCCACAGCACGACTGGCCACAGCCCTTTTCAGGTGGGCTTGGGATTCCAGCCACTATGTCCCATCGATGTGGCCATGCCATTTGCAGCTACTCATGTAGATTCTGCTCATGTCCAGTCTGAAACAGATAAGGCAAACAGCTTCATTGAGCACATCCAACATATTCGCCAGCAGGGCCATGACATTCTGGAGAAATCTAATGCTAAGTACAAGCAACGACATGATCAACATCGGGTGCCACACAAGTTTCAGGTGGGTGACAAAGTCTGGTTGCATTTGCAAAGGAACGCCTTACCGGAGCCTATCGGAAACTCAGACCACTCCGATATGGCCCTTACACCATTACCAAGGCTGTGGGAGACAATGCATTTGAGCTCAGCATTCCCCCATTCCTTGGCCTGTACCCGGTGTTCAATGTCGACCGCCTTCGACCATACTTTCCGCCATTACTAGACATGTTCGACATTGCAGAACAACTCACACCCACAGAGTTAAATCCAGCTTGCATGGAACAAGCTGCAACTGATCGGATCATGGACACACATATCAAGCACACTCGCCAGCAGAATATCCAACTATATCGAGTTGTCAAAGCAGGACAACTATTTCACCAGGGCAAGTGGCTCACCAGGGACCAAGTGCAGCAGAAGTTCCCTCATCTCATGGAGGAACTCAACGCAGTGGGGACCATTGCTTCCTAAGGGGGGAGGAATGATCCAGGTGGATATTGGTGGCCACCCGCTAATTCCACTTGGATCCCCTCTAGTGCTTCTTTCAGTTTTTTCAGTTTCCTTAATTATAGCAGAGTTTACTATTTTTAGCAGTTTTTCGGGTCCTAAACTTCTGGAGCCATTTTGAGGCCCTAAACGACGTTTTTTGGGAAATCTACTGCCAACGATTTTTCTATTTAAAAATCGTCTTTCCTGTCGTAGTCCTCAGAGAGATCTTTCCAACGGGCTATCATGCACATCAAACGGAGATAATACGACCAATTCGCGACCCTGGGAAGTTGATGTACCAACTTACCCAAAAAAGTTGGGTAGTTTTTAGGATTTAGATTATTTTTTGTTTTTTCGAAATTTTCAAGAGGACCGCACTTTCTTTTTGCAAGACAATGTGGGCATCTCCGCATTGTTCCTTTAGTGCACAGAGCAGTACCGCATCTGGTTCTACTGGAAGCCTGCGGACCCTGTCAAAATTTTTGAAAAACCTAAAAAAATTTCTCCCAGTTAAGTTTAGGTTTCATTTACGACTTTTAATATCTACCCAGATCTGCATGTGTTCTGTCAAAAATCTCTTGTGAATAAGTTCCATTGGTGTTTTTGTTTTAGATGATTTTCTAGAATTTTTGCATGTCTAGATTGGTTTTCACTCGGTCTCTATAATGACTCAAAGATTAGAAGCCTAAGAAACCTTAGATCACCCTGGTGTCTTTTTGTCTTCTTGATGAGTCTGGCTATTTTGTGAAATCTACCCTTGGTGAGAAATAGATTTCATTTCTCTTTGCAAATATTTGATCCAACTTGGTCATAAGTTTTGAATTTCATTTTTATAAAAGAAAACATAGCTGGGTGTTTTTTGATTGATTTGTTATTTTGAACGAATCAATCCTTAGTTTATTGAATAACTAAGTAAAACGTCCTCAAAAAGATTTGAAGCTTTTGTCAATTAGGTTTTTAGAAATTTTTAGATCTCAAGATTAGTTTTTTGTAGTTTTGAGTGTTTTCTAGAAATTGTAGAATCTCTTTTGAAAGAATTGTTTTTTGTAGTTTTGAGTGTTGAAAAAGAAAAGGGATTTTTTGTGAGCATAATTAGTAGTCTCGTTTTGAGTTTATTGAAAAAGACAAAAAGATTTTCTTTTCATTTACATGTTGAAGGAAAGATTTGTTTTTCAAAGAATTGCATTCTCAACTCTTTCTTTTAGCTAGAAATTCATTAAAGGAAAAACGAATTGTTTATCATTTTAGGTGCATTTTTTAGTGTTTTTGGAGTCAAGTCTTCACACCATCAAAGTTTCATCTCCATACGTATTTACTTAAGAAACAACCCATAAAAGTAACGCTTAATTAAAATTGATCTAGCAATCTTTTTATTTCTAGGGCTCTTATCACCAATATAGCTTAGGCTAGTATCTTGGAGTAGGGAGTAATTAACTCTCTAAGATAATTAAAACAAACAAGTAGTTTTATCTTGCGGTAGGAAATAAATTCAATTGTAATTGATATAATTTGGGAAGCTCCTCTTAAAGGAGTCAATCATGAGATCATGTCCGAACCTTTGAGACAATCAAGGCTGTCTCATTGGGAAAGATAAAAGATTTGCATGTATTATAAATGGTAAATCTCAGATCAACCGTTGTCGAGGAGCCTGGGGTCACTTGTTGGTAAACCTCGGATTGATCATGTCGAGGAGCCTTCAAGGGGATTCAGCTTTGTTACTTTGCCCTTGCGTGTAGATCAGATCGTAGATTGTTCCCCCAGTTGTATTTGTTACTGTTGGTAACCTTAGTGTCCATAAACTTAAGATTATTTCCTAAGGTGACGGTGAAGGATGGGTCTCACTGTACCTGGAGCAGACGTCGAATAGACTCACTTGGACTCTCTGGGGGGTTCTCTTCACTCGAGACGGTTTTGTGAAGAAACTTGTGCCAGTTTGTTTCATTAAGCAGGTTGTTGGGGTAACTGTTACAACCGCCCTTTCTGTATTGGATTCTGTGATGTTGGATTTCATCACCAACTAGTGTTTTTGGTACGGAAAGTTACTGTTTGTGTGTGGTTTGAACTCTTAGATTTTTTAGGTGTGTGATTCAATTGTTTGGTTCTTTAGAGACTCTAGGTGGTTTTATTGAGATTTTCTTTGTTTGTGTGTGAAGTAATTAAATATTTAATCGTGGCTGAATTACCGAGACAATCCCATAGACTTCGGGGCAACCTCCCAAGTATACACCAAGCCAGCTTGAAGGACTATGAGCTCTTGTATCACCTAGTGACAATAGAGTTGGGTCACCAGAAGCCGAAGAGTCATCTTTAATTGTTCATCTTGATTATCAAGTTCAAGCAACAGAGTATATTTCTAAACCAATTTCATTTTCCGAAGTTACTGGTAGTATTTCTCCTACTAGTGAATTAATTGAAGAACCTGAAATTTCTGAGCCCGAAACCAAACCTGCTGCTACTCCATCTTCAAGATTTGCTTCTCCAACTTCTAGTGGTCCTGGTTCACCCAGGGTAGGAAGTATCATTACCCAAAATCTTCCTTCTGGACTCATTTCTATTGAAGAACTTGTTAGTCCGGACAAAGATACAACTCTCCCTGAAAATCAACCAACTTTAGAACTTAGGGAGCGTGAGTCAATTTTCTATAGTCCTTTTAGGAGTGATGCTTGGTACGTATCATTGACAAACTTTTTAGAAAACCTGAGTCTTAGTTTTTGACCACCTCGAATTCTTTTTCATCCTACGCCTAGAGGTTATTATCCTCCTTTGAATATGTCAAAATGGTCATCCATGTTTTCCCAAACAGTGGAAACATTTTTATATGGTTGTCCTTCTGTTCCTTCTGGGTATCAGTCACTCACTGGTACCTTTTCAGGAGCACCTCCTCAGCCAATTCAATATGAGATATCAACTAGTAATAAAAGAACTCAACCATTGAGCGTAGAAGAAATTCTTATGATGTTTGGTACTATTCCAAATCAACAACCTCAAGGTAGTCAGTTACCGCCTGGAGGGCAACCTCAAGGTAGTCAGTTACCGCCTAGAGGGCAACCTCAAGGTAGTCAGTTACCGCCTGGAGGGCAACCTCAAGGTAGTCAGTTACTACCTGGAGGGCAACCTCAAGGTAGTCAGTTACCGCTTGGGGGGCAACCTCAAGGTACTCAATTACCACCTAGGGGGCAACCTCAAGGTAGTTAGTTATCGCCTGGGGGGCAACCTCAAGGACAGTACATACCTTTGGGACAATACATACCTCAAGGTCAACCCCAGACTCAATATATACCTCAAGGTAAACCCCAGTATCAATATATACCTCAAGGTCAACCCCAGTTTCAGTACGTGCCTCAAAGTTATCAACCTCAAGGTCAGTACCCAACTCAAGGTTTCCAACTGCCTTTTGGTCAACCATTTGTACAAGGAGCTGGAAATGTACCTCTCAATTACTAGCCCTACGCTAAACCCAGTTATGGTCCTCAATATGCTCAACCTTTTATGGGTCCATACCCCAGAATGAACATGGTGTGGGATCCATCCCAAACTCAACAAATTTTGGAACCTAATGTGCAGTTATCAAGTCAAATTGGACAACCTTTGGTTTCTGGTCCAACCCAGCAACTTGTCCAGCTTACTGTTCAAACTTCTGCACCTAGTATAGTTCATCAGTCTGGGCCTAGTTTACCTCAAACTCTGCCTCAAACTACTGCTACAACTACTGTAGCTTCTGTTCAATTTACCCTGCCTACTTCTGGAGTATCAGGAGCTCTGGTTTCTAATGTTCCTGCATCAACTCCTCAAGCCTCTTTACCACAGTTAGGACCTACAGTTCAGACTTCGGTTCAGATGCCTATAGGACAACCTGGTCCAAGTACGGTTGTCACAAGTCAACTGCAATTCACTTATCAACCGTACTAGGGACAGTACCAATTCGGTCCTGCTGTGTAAAACCCAGTTTATCAATATCAACTGTATCCTGGATATACTTATCAGCAACCTCAACAACCCTAGTTTGGTCTGGTTAATCTTGGTTTTCTAGGAGGATATAATATTCCTAATGTGAATCCAATTCCAGGATATCCTCCTCCTGGGGCTGGTCTTGTGACCCAAGGTTTTCGAGACCCTAACTGTTAGTTACCTTTTATTGCAAATTTGGATTTACCTGATTTGTTGCGCCTTATGAACAATCCAATTTATTATCTTCCGTATTGGCCGCCAATGCCTAATAAGTTGTCCAGTGATATCTTGAAGTTTGAGGGTAAGTCAGGAGAAGATCCGTCCAATCATGTGATGACTTATCACCTTTGGTGTGCATCTAATTCCATTATTGATGATTCAATTCGCTTACGTCTTTTTCAACGCACTCTGATTGGTCTTGCTGCCAAATGGTACATTGAGTTACCATGAGGCTCTTTTTATAATTTTAGTCAGTTAGCCACTTCTTTCTTAACTCATTTTCAGTTGCCTGTCAGATACAACAATGGCACAGAATTATTAACTTCATTAAAATAGTCAACATCCACATATATTTCAGATCATATTCATGAATGGTGACGTAAACGATGTTTAGTGAAAGTTTTTATTCCGGATCAAATTTTAGTAGAATGGTTCGTTAAATCATTATTACCTAAAATCACTGAGGATGTAGCTAAGGTAGGAGTTGTTACTAAAAAGAAAGTAATTGCTCAGGCTCAGTACCTTGACCTCGTCTATACGCAGTCAGGTACTTTACATGAAAAAATCCCCGACCTTCCGAAACACAATCAAATAATTACAGGTCCTTCAGGGTCTCATGCCGCTGATGGTATGATTGGTTCAATTAGTACCAAAAGCAAGAATAAATCTTCAAAGAATTCTTCTCCTATTATAACTTTACCAGATTCCCCGACAGGAGACTCTTCCGCTGAAATTCCTGCCGATATCCATGTCATAGAATCATCTACAGCCAAATCAAAATCCGGCAGCAAAAAGAAGGGGAAGAAGAAAAAAAAAAACTCAAAAGAGAAATCAGATAAAAATGAATCTACTGACGAGAAATGTAAACATCCTTGTCTCATTTGTGACGAGGAGCATTTTACAAGAGACCGCCCACATCGAACTGAGGTTTCAAAAATCGTCAAAGGTTATCAAACGCCTGTTGTCTTGAAGGATCCTTTTCCTAGCCAAGATAGTAAGATGATCGGTTCTTCCTCAAATGCCTCAGAAGAACCCATTATGATGATGTCCCATGTCAGGATTGTGACGCGATAGCAAGATTATGGTAGTAAAAATCCTGTTGGTGGTAAAGAAGCAGAATATTCTAATTCAAACCCATCAACTTCAACTTCTTATGTTTCTAATCCGCTACAGATCGAGAAACCTAACCCAGACGTAGTAATCAAACCGCCTGCTAAAGGTATACTTCGGAAGTGAGCTTTCAATCCACATGCGAGAGTTGCTCAGAATTATAACATTATTGAAGACTTAGCTATTTCGCCTTCAGCAATGTCGGCTTTGGAGGTGCTGCAATCATGCCTAACACAACGTAAATTACTATTGTTTGTTATAGGAGCTGTTGATATTCAGGATTCGAACCTAATAATCTTCGATTTAGAGAATAGTAAACCTCGCCTACCTCATCAAATGGCTTTCTAGATTCTAGTATTAGTCAAAACAGACCTTGCTTCTGGACTGTGATTGATGAGGGAGCTTCTATGTGTATTATGTCGATCTAGTGTTGGAGATCGCTTGGTTCTCCTACACTCAATCAATCCCTGACGATTCTAAAGGATTTTGATGGTCGAGGGTTTCATCCTTTTGGCATTTTGCAAGATTTACCTATAGGGGTTGAAGGCAAGACTGTAAATATAGATGTGAAAGTGGTTGATGCCCCTCTAGATTACAACCATTTCTTGGGTTGCAGTTGGTCTTACGCTATGACTGCTATTGTTTCATCGGTCTTTCGGCTTATCAAGTTTCCTCATAATGGAAAGATAGTGACGATAGACCAGCTAACTTATTTTTCATCCCACCCAGCCTCTTCTGATAGTATTCAACATGTCGGTAAAACAATTATCCCTTACAAGGATGTTGGGGTAGGTTTGATTAAACATTCTGGTTTACTAGGAACTTTTTCTTTTCCTCCTCTTAATGTATCGCCTTCTATTGCAACTATTCATATGATTTCATCGAACACTATTGTTTTTGATGATTCTGAGATGGATTCATTTGGTAACGCAATGCCTTTAAGTCCCTTTTAAATTTCATATCACGTTGTACAGTCGTTTTCTGACTCTTGTTCAACCAAATCTGATCCAATGAATGTGCTCCATGGGGAATCACTTTCGATATCAACCTCAAATTCAACAACATTTTCTGACCCTATTCATACTGATGAGCAAATTCGTGAACTTTTGTCTGTTGATGATTTACCATGGGAATATCTTCATCATCAATCTTCATTTTTACCTAAGCTTGATCATTTTGAAAATGATTTCTCATCTATTTTTATAGCTGACTATGTCAAAGAACCACAGAATCCATTACAATATCCTGATTCTGAGTTGAATTTGGGAAATATCTATCGAACGGTTCCTATTGAAATTTCAGTTAAACTCGGAATTATTGAAAACATTCATATAGGTGCTTCCTGTATGGACGATGAAATCCAAACTTATAAAGCCCTCTTTCAAGAATTCTGCGACGTGTTTGCCTAGTCATATAAAGAAATGCCAGGAATCGATCCATCAATTGTTGTCCATGAAATTAAAACTTAACCAGATGCTAAACCTGTCCGGCAACATTTGCATCAGATACATCCAAGAAAATATGCTATTATTAAAGCTAAAGTTGAGAAATTACTTCGAGCAGGTTTCATTTACCCATTTCCCTTAACTGATTAGGTATCGAATATTGTTCTTGTTAACAAAAATCAAGGAACGATAAGAATATGTATCGATTATAGGGATATTAATCAAGCTTGTCCTAAAAACAATTATCCAACCCCCTATATTGATCAAATTATTGAAGATTGTGCGGGCAGTGAAATGTTCTCCTTTATGGATGGTTTTTCCAGTTACAATCAAATCAACATACTCCCTGCTGATCAACCTAAAATGGCTTTCATTTGTCCATGGGGGACATTTTCTTATTACAAATTACCTTTTGGATTGAAGAACGCTAGAGAAACTTTTCAAAGGGTTATGTCTTACGCATTTCATGACATCAATCACATTGTGCAACCTTATCTCGATGATTTACCTGCCCATTCATTACGTAGAGCTGATCATCTCACTCATTTACGAGCAATCTTTATGAGATGTAGGCATTATCGAATTAGATTGAATCCACAAAAATGTGTTTTCTATATAGAAATGAATCGTTTCCTAGGATTTTTCGTTTCTAAACCCGGAATTCGTGTCAATCCCTCGAAGGTTGAAGCTATTATCAAATTATCTCCTCCTTTGACTCTTCACCAACTCCAAAGTTTGTAAAGGAAAGAAAACTTTTTACATCATTTCATTCCTAACTACGTCGGGATAACAAAGGGTTTTACCAGGTTGTTGAGACAAAATACTCCATTCATTTGGGATGAGATAGCTGACAAATATTTTGATACACTGAAACACGCGTTGACCCATGCACCGTTATTACATCCTCCTAACTACAACCAGGATTACTTTTTGTACCTTGCTGCTTCTCATTCCACCACTGGGATGATTTTAATTCAGGAAGATGAATTCAACAATGAACATGTGATTTACTATCTTAGTCTAATTTTGAATACGACTGAGCTTAAATATTGGCATGTGGAGAAACTGGCCCTGGCAGTTGTTCAAGTTGTGTCCAAAGATTTCGTCACTACATCTTATTATGCAAAACCACGGTAATTTCTGACTGTAACCCTATGACGTATATTTTGACCAAACAATTGCTAGGGGGCAAGTATTCCAAATGGATAGTTATCCTGCAAGAATTTGATTTGGAATTTGAAAGATCCAAGGCAAAGAAATCTTTGGTTTTTGAGGAACTTATGTGTGATTTCCCGCGTACTAATTCTGAAACTATGGCGGAAGAACCCATTGCGGGCGAATCCTTGTTTCTTATCAGTACTCTTGATCCATGGTATGGAGATATAATTGTTTATCTCCAAACCCAATATTTTCGGCCTGAAATCTCACGATCTCAGCAAAGGAAAATACATTTCCAATCCCAACAATACAATATTATTGGAGATACACTCTATCGTCGTGGGGCAGAGTCTATTTTCCGACGTTGTCTAACTCATGAAGAAGATGAAAAGGTTCTAAATGACTGTCACTCTGGAGCATGTGGTGGTCATATGTCTGGGGATGCCACAGCCCAAAAGATATTGCGCGATGGTTATCTTTGGCTATACTTATTTAAAGATTGTATCTATGCAGTGCGGAAATGCTACAATTGTCAATTTTTTTATTGTAAGATGTGTGCTCCACCTGCTCCTCTCCACCCTATAATTTTCATCGGTCCTTTCGCAAAGTGGGGTATCGAATTTATTACATGTAACCCTCACTCGGTCGGGGGGCATGTGTATATCATCCTTGCGGTAGATTATTTTACTAAGTGGGTCGAGGCAATGCCTACATTTTCGGTAGACGGCAAAACTGCTGCAATTTTTGTTTTCAATCATATAATTGCTAGATTTGGTGTTCCTCAAGCTATTATTACTAATCATGGAAGTCATTTTCAAAACATCATGATGACTGAACTGACAAATCAACTTGGCCTGCATCACGATAGTTCTACTCCATATTACCTACAGGCTAATGGTCTGGTTGAAGCTATCAATAAAGTTCTAGTCACTATGATCCAACAAATCATTGGTATTCATATGTCAAATTGGCATAACATGTTATTTTCATCACTTTGGGCATATCGAACCCCAGTAAAAACATCAACTAGTTTCACTCCCTTTCAACTGGTTTACATTTGGAAGCGGTGTTACCCATTGAATGCAAAATTCTGTCATTGCAAATAGCCATAGAATTACTCCCAGCCACTTCCGAAGAGGAGAAACATTTTTTGTACTTAGGTCAGCTAGATGAGAATCGACGTGATGCTGCATTAGCAAATGAGACTCATGCAAAATGAATAAAAGCTCAGTATGACCAAAATGTTACACGTAATTTTTCAGAAGGAGACCTAGTTTTACTATACGATCAAGAAAATGATAAGCTAGGGGCCGGAAAATTTGTACCTATGTAGCATAGTCCTTATGGTTTTAAGTGAAAGCTGGCAAAAGGGGCCTATGAATTGGTAGATTTTGACGGTGTCTCTTTGGGTAAACCCAGAAATGGGCATTATCTGAAAAGATATTATGCTTAAATTTTGGTGTGGGGATTTTTATTAGAATAATTTCTTTTTAGTTGGTGTGTTTTAGATTAGGAAAGTGTGCTTAGTTTAGAGAGGGCTTTTATCATTATTCTTGCTTATCTTGATTTTACTCTTGATATTGCAGATGTCGACGTCTCTTCAAAAATACATTGGTTTTGCTGATGGTGCTTGTCGTAATACACGGAACATTTCTTCCGCAGCTTGGGTTATCTATTCATCCTTTGATGAGTTAGTATCTATGCATGGGGTAAGCCTCGGTCAAACAACAAATAACATTGCAGAGTATATTGTAGTGATTAAATTATTATCTGAATCCATCTCATTTGGGATTCAAAGTTTGATTTTTAGGTTAGATTCTGAACTTGTTGTATTACAGCTTAACAGGGTTTATGCCATTAGAAATCCAATGTTATTAAGATTATTTTTGAGAGTTCGTATCTTGGAACGTGAATTTGACTACATTGAATATCAACATATTCCAAGATATTTAAATACATTAGAAGATGTAGTTGCTTCTCGAATTTTAACTAGACAAAATAATCAAAACAGTAAATTTAAAAACATTCCATAACATGTTATACAAGATAGCTAGTAATAGTGATATATCATAGCATAGAAGTGTGTCACATATATATCGTCTTCGATCATATGTTGAAAAACACCTTATGATCGGCAAAAAATGATAGTACAAAAAGACATAAAATGTCATATGAGTCTACAAAGGTGATCATCCTATCCCTGATGATGATCACGATAAGAAACCACTGCTCGGGCCACCCTACAAAGGAACCTCCTAAAAGGTCTTGGGACCCCAATCACATATCGTTGTAACCTAAGTGGAATATCATCTATGCTAGTCTCTGGAATGTCTACTGTTAAACACTCTAGATGATTCTCCAATTTGGTCAGGGTCTCTATAGATTAGTCCTGTGGGGCTGGTACTGCTGCAGCTAGGTGTCTCCTCTCATAGGGCTAGAGAGCGGCTGGTCGCCTTGGACCCACATATGCATTTAAAACTTTTTACTGTCAGTTTTGGACGATTTAAAAAACAAAAAAAATTAGTTAAAAACTTAGAAAGTGTTGAAAATGATTTTACCTGAATCATCCCATTGCTCTCCTAGTGGAAAAGCCATGTCTAGGTCACCACGATAATCCATCCCAGCATATGGAAAATCCTAAATTACAAAAAGTTGGTTCCTCAACCAACGAAAATACTCAGGCGGAAATCAAACAACCTCTAAACCCTCCTCAAGATGATGGGCCATCACTGCAACCCAACGCATAATCCTAAGCTCTCGAGGAAGTCCAACCTCAACAGAATGTTGCTGTGGGACCAACATAGGGACCCTCTCTAGACCAAAGCTCACAACCAGGAAACCATATCCAAAGTTTTTTAGTTGTCCATTCTTTTCTCTAGTAATTTGGCCTTTTTACATTCGCCAACATAACCTCGCACCAGTTGAAGATGGTGCCTCGATAACAGTCTACTACCATTCACATTTGGGATCTAGTAGCTACATGCAATGTTATACTCCCGCATAATCTGGTGACAGTGAACGTGATAACTTTAAGTTCAAGATGGGAAATAGTTTTAATATCTATCCGTTTGTCCTGTCATTGCAAAAATCTAATTGAAGACTAGCGACAGACTGGCCACCTGGCCTAGTCCCGAAAAGAGATAATCATTCACCTCTCTTGGGCAAACCAGTCAAGAAATATATGTCCTCTAGCTCGATTTCAAGTCGGTGGCCACGAATCATGAAACATTGGTCCTGTGTGCTCCACCTATCTACCAGCCATTACAAGAAGTCTACTTGGGCCCTCATGCCGAGTATGTCCTAGAATTTAAATAGTTCACATGCTTTTAATGCTCGTATTGTAGGTGGATGAATTATTGCGGCAAGATCCACATCTTCATGCTCACATTCCCACCAAATGAGCATTTTATACGTCCTACATTGCAAAAAAGGCGTATTAGAACAATTTAGTTCAAAAAAATTTGGGCGGAAATGGAAAAAATTGAAATTTTAAAACCTATTTCGCGGGGTCCGCACCCGCTGGTTAGGGACAATGCGTAGGTCCGCACTCATCCTAAGCAGCAGGTGCAGAAAAATGACTTTTTACTTTGTAGAAAAAAGTCAGGGTCCGCAAGGGCTACATGTTTCACCTGCGGACCCCTGCGAACGGATTTTTAAACCAATTTTTCCCTTTAAAAATCAATTTTAAAGCCCTAAAATGAAATTTCAATGGTTGAAATGCAAGATAGGGATGATGTGGATTACCTGGAGCTAACAGTTTTCGATTCCAATGGACGGATTTTCCGCGATCTTCACAAGAATTTTCTTATCCAAAAGCTCTCACTTCTCACTCTGAAGTCAAACAGTAAAAATGAATTTACAAAAGCCCTTTTTATAAGCTTTTTTGAATAAATGAATTTTTAATTTATTTATTTTTCACTTTAAAAATGTAACTTTTTGATGCATTTTTATTTATTTTAAACAGGGATGAGTAATGTTTTGAGTTTTTGTGCAGAATATTAGATTTTGAGGGATAATTGATCATTTTCAACAAAGAGCATACTTTTTCACTTTTTCGGACTCTTCCAAATTTATGAAAAAGCGAAACGTTGGAGTCCTCTTTAAGCTCTTTTCTGACTCGGAAAAAATGAAAAGATCGCCAAGTTTTTCCTCGTTAAAACGGAATTAAAAGGATGGTCCACTTACAACTCTTTTCTGACTGTATAAACATGAAAAAATCGCCAGACTTTTGTCGTTTCAAGTTTGATATTGGTTATAAAATGACGTGTTTTCGATCGCTTTTTTACTTTTTCAGATCAAAATCACTAATTATGAAAAGTACTCCTTGATCGTAATGGTCAAGCAGTTCTCTCAAGGATTATTTTATACTTTTTCGAGCTCGGGGGACACAAATTTACGAAAAAAGACACCCATGGAGTTTCCTTAAGTTTTTCTTCTGACTCCCTAAAATTGAAAAACACCGAGCTTTTCCTATACTAGACTCATTAAGATTCAACAGTAAAGGACCTGTTCAATTTTAAACAGGAACAAACCACTCCTTCTTAGGGTTCGAATTTTAAACTAAGTTGGACTCATCTGAAGGATGAGCTTATAACCAAGCAAATGTTATCCTCCTCAAGCTTGTCAAAAATAAAGAGGTACTTGCCAGAAATGGTGGGGGAAAAGAGAGAAAAATGAACCTGTTTGTTATACTTTGTGTTTTAGAAAAATAGTTAACCACTCTTGAACACGACACTTTTTTTTCACCTGGGTCGGGAAATCCTTTGCCTAACAGTTAATCAAACCGTATTGAAAGTCTTCAACCGGTTTCTGGGTATTAGCTTTGGGTCAATTGTCACCAAACCATTTGTAGTGTCGTTATTTTTCAAGAGGTCAGTTCAAGTAAACCATTCATTTGCAAAATATATGTCATCCATTTTAACCATCCTTGAGTTAGTCCTTGCCAAATATATTTCTTCAAAACTTAATCTATGATTTCGTGTTGTGGGCTTGCCTACGACAGATCACTTTCTATCGACTCCAACTATTTATCTAGAAAGATGATCTAGAGATCGTCAGTACCTTGGAATCTACATGCCCTAATGGCAATTTTTTCGCCTTCGACGACAGGTTGCATCATTGACCTTCGATCAAAGGATTCTATGACATGTTCGACATCAACTCATTTATTCACATTTCATGGATTGTACTGAGTACTTTGAGAGCCATTAACATTACTGGTGGTTCCTCTCACACTTGTTAACAATTCACATCATTGACTGGTAATCAAGTGGTTTCTACCATGTTCGACTTCGACACATTCATTCACATGGATAGAATCATACTAGTTCGGGAAGCAGAAATCAAGACCCTGGATCTAGTTTCTACCATCCAGGCTGCAAGGAATTTTATTATTCATTATACAGTAGACTATTCTAAAAAATATGGTTGCGCCCATACTGTGTCTACATATGTCTATGCTCGTGATGTATTACAAAATCATTCCTGTATCAGAGAAATTTAGTTAGTCTTCTAGTCAGTTTTGATCTGAGCTTGGGAATGCCTACCTCAGCGATGATATGTTCACATATATATATTTTGCATTGAATGGTTTTGTAGGTTCTGACCGGGGTGTCCATAGGATGATCTTTGAAATGATAAAGTACTTCACTCTTCTTAGATGATAGATTCTATCCTCATCTATTACAGACTTTGCACTTTAGGGGGCAATCTGTTGCACAAAAATTGTCACCTTTACATTCTGCAATCTGTGTGAGTCTATCACCACTCATACTTTCCTCCTTTGTAAGTCTTAAACCTCAGTTCTTCATATCAAGCCTTGAAAATAAGAGAAATCTTTTAAAAGTCTCTAAAACTTTGGTTCCGCACTTTCTCTTAGCATTACCTGTAGTCTCGCACCTAATGGTGATGTCCCTTATGCACCTGACCACTCTGTCTCTGTGTTATGGGTGCGAACCCCTGTAAAAGTTAAAAAGGCACAAGTATATTCTTAATAGCTCACTTTGAGTCATTTCTGGAAGCTTCTGAAAGGAATCTTGAGGTGGCAAGTTCGCTCCTTTAAGGTTCATGCATCCCATACCTTAAGGGGCTAACCCCTTGATGTGAGGAGCTTATCTCTTTGAAGGAGGACTCTATCCCTTCATAGGTGGACCTGTAACCTCCTTCCTTTGCACTATAAAATGAAGATTAGGATGGTTACTGAAGAGGTTGAAAGCTGAATATTTTTGAGGTGAAATGTTGCTTGAACTTAATCTTCCTAATTGAGATTTTGTGAGGAGAGATTACATACCTCTTTGATCTCATTTGAAAGAGTGTGAGGCTTGTCAAAGTAGAGGAGATTCCTGTTTTTGACCCTGGGAAGAGGTTGTACAACATCAAGGCACCAAAGGTTGTAAAGTTCTTATATTTCAAAGTTAATACAATCAAGTTTATTTTTCTCAATAAGTTGTGTTTTATGGTTGATTTTATGGATTCCTTGATCACCATGATGAACATGATTTATTATATTAGCTATACAGGTGTTATTTGATGTATGCTTGTTTGTGATTGTAGGTTCTCAAAAGGAAACTCTTTCGGACAGTTGAAGCATGGCTGCCACAAACTAGAGTTGGAATTAAGGTAGGGTCTAAATACCTCTGTAGTTTTTATTAATGAATTGCAATATGTTTAAAGAAAGGTAGATTTGCTTGTCTTTCTTGTTGCTAGATATCTGTTGATACTAGGGAGATCAGCCTTGTCTGCAAGATCGATTTATCCGGCCAACACAGAATTTCGTGCAACTATTGTGAGAAACTTGATCATGAGTTGTTAGACTTTCCTTCACTGATAGTGCAGATTTGGGAAAAGAGTGCAGCACAACCAACAATGGCCTAGAATGTGAAGATGATGAGGTCCGAACCCCGCAAGGAAGATCCCAAGGTCAACATGGTGCTGAGGAGTGGCATGACCACAAGAGCGGATGGACAGAACTCAGGAGGCGATAAGGGGACATATCGGGAAGCTTGGGGGAGCTTCGCGGAGTTCTCAACCCCAGGTAATAGGGATCAGCTCGAGACAGACAAGGATCCCTCGATGATAACTACCTTTTTAGAGACATGTATAAAATTTCTTCGTGACAATAGGACGGTTAAAGGCTTATAAGAGTTGATAAATAGGTGCACAGGGTGGAGTGAGCCTCGCATCATTCGAAAGTTGGGAAGACATGCACCACAGACCGGAAGAGAAATATAGTTAACAATGTAGATCAACGATTATGAGATGGAGCAGGTCATTTTGGATCTGGGCTCAAATGCCAACGTATTGCTGAAACAGACATGGGAGTACATGGGTCAACCTACACTACAATGGTCCCCTATCCAATTATGGATGGCAAATCAACAGAAAGTGTTGCCCATGGGAAGGCTGCAAGGGGTTATGATAGATCTTGACGGTGCAAGTACCCACATGGATTTTGAATTTATTGAGCTCATGGATGAAAATACGCCCTATCTTGCATTGTTAGGAATAGATTGGGCCACTAACATGAATGGAGTTATTAATCTAAAAAAGAGGACAATGATATTTGAAACAAAGGTACTTCGTGTTGTTAGCGACATTCCTTTTTGAATATCAATGGATGGACCCTATAGATGAAGCACTCCAGCTGGTAAAGGCCGCCATTTTCGAGATGCCAATAGAACCAGAACTTGTGCAGCCCGATTGGTCGCGGCAGCTGAGCTAGGCCTTTGCATGCTATAATGTACAGGTAGAAGATGATGAGGATGATCTGTGAAACGTCAATATTATGGAATCAGAGGGAAGCCACGAGGTGTGTGGACCCAAAATCAAAGATGCTGATATGATTGCGTCGTTGAAAACAAAACAAGTCAATATAGGAACCGAAGAAGAGCCGAAGTATGCAACGCTCAGGGACTATTAGGACGACGCTATAGTAAAAAAGGTCGTCGAGTTGCAAAATATAAAGCAAAGTTCCACGAAGAACTGGACAAGATGTTGGTAGCAGGAATCATTGAGCCTATCAAGGAGTTCGATTGGGTAAGTCCAATGGTTATGCAGGAAAAGAAACAGAAGGGTGAGATACAGCTCTACGTGGATCTTAGGAAGCTTAATGATGGCTACGTGAACGACCTATTTCCAACACCATTTATAGATGAGGTACTAGAAAATGTGGGGGGGCGGGAAGCCTACTCATTCACAGATGGGTTCTCAGGATACCACCAGATCAAGATTGCACCAGAAGACAAGAGTAAAATGACGTTTGCCATCGAATGGGGTTGCTTTCAATACACAGGGATGCCCTTTGGTCTGAAGAATGCGCCGACGATATTTTCATGAAGAGTGGTAGCAGCATTCAAATAATTTATATAAAAGTTCTTAGAGGTCTATCTAGACGACTGGACCATGTTTGGACTTGTCAAGAAGAAGGTGGTGACCTTACGATTAATGTTGGATACTTGTCGTCAACATCAGATTGCATTGAATCTCAAGAAGTGTACTTTCCTTGTCCCATTCGGGAACCTGCTGGGCCATGTGATTTGTAAGCAAGGCTTGATGGTGGATCTGACAAAGATCACTGTCATACTCAATCCGCAAGCGCCACAGAGTGTCAAACAATCACTCACCACTCTGGGTCACACGGGCTACTATCAGAAGTTCATCAAAAGTTACGTCCAGATCACAGCTCCAATGGAACAATTGTTGAAGAAGGATGCTACTCATTGTTGGAATGAGGAATGCAACAAAAGCCTAGAGATGCTTAAGGAGAAGATGGCTTCAGTCCCTATATTGGTCTTTCCGAAATGGGACGTCGAGTTTCATGTGCATGTTGATGTGTTATGTATCGCACTGGGGGCGGTACTTACTCAAAGAGGAGTGGAGGGGTTGGGCCATCTGATTGCATTCATAAGTCGCCGGTTATCAAAGCTAAAAATAATTACTCCACCACTGAGTGCGAGGGATTAGAAATGGTATACACACCTCAAAATTTCCGCCATTATCTGCTAGGAGGTCACTTTAAGATGTATACAGATCATTCAGCATTAAAATACCTAGTGAATAAGCCTGTGTTGGGGGGGTGTATCTGTCGATGGTTGCTATTATTGCAATAGTATGACTTTGAGGCCATCGTCAAGCCGAGATGTCTAAATGTAGGCCCAGATCACCTGTCCCGAATTGAGACCAGCGAAGAACCCACAAATCTAGAAGACGGACTTCTAGATGCTCAGCTATATGTGATGTGCGTAACGGATGGTCATTTTGAAGATCTAATCCATTTCTTAACTATAGGGACCATGCCTTAGGGATACTCCATTTAGCAGAAGAAGGAATTGGTGATACGCACAACAGACTTCACCGTGATTGCAGGACACCTCTACAAAATGGGAAACAATGACATCCTGCGTTAGTATGTCCTAGAGTTCGAGTGAGGACAGATCTTGGCCAAAGCCCATGGGGGGGTTGCTGGCAGACACTATGTGGGTCGCGCCACAACCCAAAAGATACTTCACACAGGATTATGGTGGCCCACTCTACATCAGGATTTGAAAGCCCACTGCCAAGCCTGCAACGTCTGTCAATAGACAGGGAAACCGTCGCGGAGAGATGAAATGCCACTCCAACCGCAGATGACACTGCATCCCTTCAATAAATAGGCAATTGACTTTGTAGGACCTATTAAGCCGCGAGGAAAAATGGGCGTGCACTATATCATCACTACAACAGATTATTTAACCCGATCGGCCGAGGCACATCCGGTTAAGGACTGCACGGCTATGACAGCTGCAAAGTTTTTGTTCGAAAATGTACTCACAAGGTTTGGATGTCCCAAAATTCTCATGAGCGATTGGGTAACACATTTCCTGAATGAAACAATTAGCGCGCTCACAAAGGAATTCTATATTTATCACCAATAGATTATGGCATACCACATGCAAGCAAATGGGACCATGGAAGCATTCAACAAAATCTTGGAGACCGCATTGACCAAGGTCTGTAACGCGCATTGCAATGACTGGGACTTGCACATCCCTGCTATGCTATGGGTATACCGAACTACGTGCAAGAAGTTGACGGGCTAGACACCATTTCGGTTAGTTTATCGTAAAGAGGTCGTTATGCCTATGGAATATATTGTGCCTAGTTTACGGATCGCGACGATCACAGGTGTGGAAGATCACGGGGCTTTAGAGGAATGGCTTGTGCAGTTAGAGTAACTGGAAGAGGAATAGTTTTTTGTTGGGTTCCATCAACAAGTACAGAAACAACATGAGAAAGCATGGCATGATCGCCATATCAAAGTGCGCACGCTCAAGAAGAATGATTTAGTGCTGCTATACAATAGTAAATTTGAAAAATTCCCTGGCAAACTCCAAATGCATTGGTTGGACCCTATGTAGTCAAGGATACTACTGATGGGGGCACAGTTCAGCTGGCTAAACTTAATGGAGACCCGTTCTCGGGCCGAGTGAATGGCAGTCGCCTAAAGCTTTACACGGATGGGTTGGCCGCCTGATTAACCATTCGAGGAACAGTGTCACTGCTCCAACCATTTGCAAGAGAGTGCGGGACAGTAAAGAAATATAGAGGAAGACGTGAGTATTGGGCTATGTGTCAAGGTAGATCGGCGATAAGTTCACGTTGCGCGATCAGAAGTGCGCCGCTGCGTGGCTACGAAGAAAGGTAATCGTTTCTGTCACTATTCACGACATGATGTCTGCATTATGGTGAAAGGGAGCAGGCGGTGGGCAATTAAGAACGGAAGTATGAGTCAAATATGGCATCAGCCACCATATATTTTACACGAAGACACTAGAATAGGCAGGAATCAATGAATTTGAAATTTGCATGGATTATAAATCACCGAGGGGCATCCACCGAGTGACATACACTCTTGAAAAACATATACTGGGTATCGATATGGGGTTGTTCATTCTCTCTACACAAGGAGTACGCCTGAGGGTGGTGATATGGCCGCTGAAGAAGCAGGACTCTCTAAGGAGTATGGTGGTGACAACTGTGGGCATCCCTCAGATGGCAGCATCAACGGTGGGGGATGTTCCAGAAAAAGGGAGACACGAAGCAGAATTGGTCTGGATGTCGTCGCTCCACCCGAGGGTTGGTCGGAGAATTACAACAGAAAAGCGAAAGGATCGACAGACAGAGACCATGGGTAGATATGCAAATATTAAGTCAGCTATGCTATCTCTTCAAAATTAGGATCTTACAAACAACATTAAGGGTCTTTCAAAATTGCAGCACAAGCTGCAGAAGACAGTGCGAAGACAAGATACGAAGGTCAGAAGTGACGGCGGTGGTACCAAGGGATGCCATATGTGGCTTCCCGCTCACGCTAAAATCCTATAAGGGCATGTTTTGTGTTAACTGAGTAGAGCAGAATGAGCATTATCGGTTGCAGGAAGTGGGAGAAATAGAGAAGCTGGAGACAGCTACAACAACCGTTGCATTCACATGGACTCATCCGATGAGTATTGTAAGTGTTATCCTCCCTAGTGTGTTGTGATTGCTACATCTGTGTGGACTTTTCTTCTGAAAGTTGTGCACGTCCTGTTGTGTTGTGTGTTCCTAACAAATTTGGGGCTTCCTCCGAACCAAGTTGGGACTCACTCCCACTCTCTCCCTCTACAGTGAAAGAACCGTTGACACAAGTAACACTAGAAATCTCCAGGCACGTGAGCCTCACTACTCGAAGACAAAGAAAACCACTCTCCTTTGCTGACAAACAAGAGTTGAGGAAAATCTTTAAGATAATGGCAATCGAACCATCATACCAGATGGGACTCCCACACCAAATGGTGTGAGGTCTATTAGGGACTTCAAAACGGGGTGATCCCCTGAATGTTGGCGGGTCCAGCATTGTCAACAATTCTAGCATTAGGAGGAAGGCAACCAGTTGTATATTGTTGAACATCCTCTCACACTCACTCATTAACCATCTAGAAAAGGACATAACTTGCACTCCCTCTCACCTACGTGTGACTCTATAGTTGGTTACTTCTCACCTCACAATATTGAACATGAAATTCCATATCATCACCTTTTCTCCATCCGTCCCATCACTTTTCAGTTCGTGAAAGCAGTTGGACTGATACCAAGCATATAGCATATTCCATACGCATTAAGGAAACCAAAAGCCACTCCCATAGGGGTTTTTGTATCATCAGTGGAAGAAGAAGTTCTTGCCACACTTAAAGGTCTCACAAAAGCAATTGAAGATGAAGAGGAACCTCCAGTTTTTCGATAACGAGAATGAGACACCCTTTTGATCTTAGGATTAGACTTCGATATAGGAGGCAGAGGGGAAGGCAGCGAAGGAGGTGGAGGTGGAGACGAACCAACAAACTCAGAGCGGGAACTATTAGATTCTGAAGGAGAGGAGGATGACGAAGAAGAAGAAGACATGGCTAACCAAAATCTGGAATGGATGACTCAGGGACCATTGGCTCTCCCGGGCATTTTGCATAAGATGCCGAAGCGAGTGGACAGAATGAACATCAAGTTCAACCCTGACAGCATGGTGAAGGCAAAAGACCATTTGGACAACTTCTATCTGTAGCTGCAAACCCTTGAGGTATGGCATGACGAAGTAGCTTGTAGATTGTTTCCATGTACCTTGGACGGTCGGGCAGCTACATGGTATCATAGCCTTCCACCAAACTCCATACAGAACTACGATGCATTCAACCACATGTTCCTTGAAAAGTTTGCTAATGACAAGACCCTAGCTATGTTACTGAAAGAATTGGGAAGCATGAAGATGGAGGGAAAAGAAAAGGTAAAAGATTCAACCAAAGGTTTACATGCATATTGAAGAAACTCACAGCAGACACCAAACCTCATGACTCCATCACTGTTGATTACTACACGTCCGCACTGCCAACCAGCATTGTGCAGTTTTTCAAGCGAGCTATGAAACCAACTCAATTAGAAAATTGCAAAGAGGCTATTGTTGTTGAGAATGACCTGTGCGTGATTAGATTCATCAAGGATGATGAACCAGCAAAGGACTTGAAAGACGCAAGCATAAAGTCCCAAGCAATGGCGAGCAAGGGCAGAGACAACGAAGCATATGATATTGAAACCCTCATTCGCCTTGTCAAGAACTTGACAACAGAAGTATTCAAGCTTAAACAACGAAAAACAAACACATCCGCAAGCAGCCATCCACCCAGATGTTGAGTTTTGTTCATTTCATGAAGAACATCACCCTGAGAACTCTTGTTCGGACTGGAAGCGAGTCGCAAAATCTATATACAGTCATACATTCGATGCAAAAAATAGTATGCAGGAGCAGCCGAAAGCCACTGATAATGACGAAGGTATTGCACATGATGAAGCATCAAGTTCTAGGAATGTGGTGAATGCATATCAGTTCCTGCAAGCAATGCCGAAGACAAACACCAAGAAGTAGCCCCAAAAGAAAAATGATTGTTACAACCTTAGGAGTAAAGGGGCTCCCTCGATACTTGGGGAATTTCAAAAAAATATGAGACTGTTGTTGAGGAAGGCTGATCCACTGGCCACCCCAAAGCATAAAACACAAAAAAAAATCCAGGAAGATAGAGATGGACAAGAGTACGTCCATGAGCAGCAAACTGCAGAACACTCCGCCTGACAACATGAACATCAAGTCTACCCCAGACACCTCGGTGAGTCTACCACCTCTGGACTACAACATTGTAGATGACATGAAGAAAAATCGAGCGAACATTAGTTTTTTTGAGTTAGCTAAGATCTATAGTCAACAAGACATCTTGCTACGCGCATTGTGAAAGACAGCAATGGACAGAAACCTCTACCAACAAGGGAGAAAGCACACCCCCTGGACCACTTTCCACTGTGATAAACACATTTTGGATGGAAGAAGTGAACTTATGTTGCTCTCCATTCCTACTCTCATTTGAAGTTTTCAGTTGTAATGTTCACAATTTATTGGTTGATTCTGGCGTGGCAACCAACGTCATGTCTCTCTCCATTGCGAAAAATATCAATGCACAATGGAGCGAGACATCCATGCGAATCATCCAACTTTATTGAATATTAGTACCAACCATTGGTGAACTACGAGATGTGATCATCTGACTATCTCATGACGGTCAAATCCACCAATGCATCAACATTGTTGTTGTGGACATACCAGAAGCATACGGTCTACTACTCAATAGAGACTCGTCCAACAAGCTGAACGGATATTTTGCTATAGACTGGTCACACATGCGGCTTCCATACAAGGGAAAATCCAACCAAATCTGGGTGTTATCTGAGAGGTATATGAAGCAAAATGTCACTCCCCTTAACAATGAGAATGAACTGTTGGCCTTCGCAGAACTCATGTTTGGCAACTGCCTCCTGGAAACAACGTTGGGGTGTTATCCTACATGGCCAACTCCAACCCCACCAGACACGTAGTTGGGACTCCTTCCTTGCCCAACTGATGGTAATGAACATTTATAGTACATTGTATCAGTAGTAATAGTAGTAGTAGCAGTGGTACTAGCATGTGAAATAGTCCGTGTACAGACAAGTTATGCATCGTGTACTTTGTCGGATCAAAGACACAAGATGGCTTAGGATTCAGGTGTGGCTTGATCGACCCATACAACAGAAAGCATCTAGTTTCAAGTCGCTTGGAGTTCAAGTGCACGAACAATGTTTCTGAGTATGAAGCACTCATGTTGGGCTTGCAGAAAGCCATCAGCCTCAACGTTGTCCCACTCAAAGTGGTAGGTGATTTAGAGATAGTGGTACGATAGGTACACAACACCATTCACTGTTTTTCACCACATCTCAAAAGTTACCGGCAATAAGTATGGCAACTAATCTCTAACTTCCAAGCATTTAAAATCATTGTTGTGCCACATATGTGTAATGCAGCTACCAATGCTCTAGCTAACGTAGCTTCAAGAATGTCACCGATTAGGGATAGATTTACTATTGAAATTTTGTAAAAACCATCTATCTCAGATAACATAACTAATTTACGCATGTTTAATGATGATCAATAGATACTTCATTTCTTGGCCAACGTTGACGTCTTCAAAGATGCAGCGATAGATGATGACGAACACAGGCATTCTCTGCAAGCAGAAGCTAGCAACAGGAAAGGCCACCTTATCACAAAAGGTGTGGAAACATTGGAAAATATTTATGACTTGCAAGAACGTTTTCAAGGGCCAAGGAACAACAAGACCCACAATTCCAACATGATGCACGAACTGATCAACCTGGGAATAGAACAAGATCCGAAGTTCGTCAATATTGGTACATGTTGCAAACAGCAAGAGTGACAAGCCTTTATCTGCTTGTTCAAACAGTACCAAGATGTGTTTGCATGGACGTATGATGATCTGAAAACTTATGACATGTGGATCATCCAACACATCATTCTGACCAAAGAAGGGGTCAAGCCATATCAGCAGAATCTGAGAAAAGTACATCCGTCACTTGAACCCCTCATATAGAAAGAGCTCACTAAGTTGTTGGATGCACAGACCATATACAAATTTCGTCATTCCACATGGGTTTCAAACCTTTTTCCTGCATGCAAGAAGTCCGGGGAAATCCACTTGTGTGTTGATTTCCAGAACATGAACCACGCCTCAGAAAAAGACAACTACCCTGTGTCGTCTATGGACCACATTCTGCAAACGGTATATGGGGCACAAATGTTTTCCCTTCTCAACAGTTTTTCAGGATACAATTAGGTTCTGGTGGCAGAACCTGACAGACTTAAGACTACCTTCCATACCAAGTGGGGTACGTTCACTTACAAACGAATGTCATTTGGACTTGTAAATGCAGGTGCAACCTTTCAACGTGCCATGGACATCGCTTTTCGCAGACCCATTAGGAAAAGCGTAGTGGTATACCTCGACGACGTGAATATGTTCTTAAGAAAATGAGAGGACCACGTATGCCATTTGAAGAAAAATTTTAAGCGATACTGGAAATACAATATTTCCTTGAATCCCAAAAAGAGCATATTAACAGTATCTGAGGGGAACCTTCTCGGACACATTGTTTCCAAAAGCAAGATCAAGGTGGATCCGGACCGGGTCTAGAATATAACACAGATCCCTCACCCAGACAACAAGAAAGCCATGCAGTCCTTCTTGGGCAAGATGAACTTCCTCCGGAAGTTCATCTCGGATTATGCACAAATAGTCAAGCCCATGCAGGACATGATCAAGAAAGATGCAGTCTACAGCTGGGGCAAGAGGGAAAAGTTTGCATTCACCTGAATCAAACAGGCTATTGCAGAAATGCCTGCACTTTATAGCATAGACTTCAAAAAATATTTCCTATTATACACCTTCATCTCTGATAATTCACTCGCTACAGTACTCACTCAGAAGGACGAAGCGAACGATGAATGCCCAAACTCCTTCATGAGTGCAACCATGTAGGGACTAGAACTCAACTACCCACCGTTGATAAGAAAGCATATGTAGTTTACAAGGTAGTGAAACACTTCAGGCCCTACTTGCTGAAGAACCACTGCATAGTCTTCGTCCCTCACCCAGAATTTCACACATTGCTTGTACAACAAGAACTAGGTGAGCAACATGTGAACTGGATGACAGGCTTGCAATATTATGATGTTGAAATCAAGCCATTTCACATGATCAAAGTACCTGGGCTTTGCAAACTTGCATCTAAAGTAGTACATGCACCAGAGAGTGAAGAAGACCTCGTCGGATGGGAACAGGAAATTGAGGTGTACGATATAGGGTGAGCAACACCCATTAAAGATGGAACCTCTTAGTACACAGATGTGCGCCAATACCTTGAGCATGGCACCATACCCTCTCACTTATACATTAGACAGAAGAGGGAATTGCACCTCAAACCCTTAGCATATCAGTCAGTGCATGAAGTGCTTTACAAGAAGCACAGAAATTGAGTTTTGCTTAGGTTCCTGGAGGCACATGAATCAGAGAAGGTGCTACAAGATTTGCATGACGTACCCACCGGGGGTCACTTTGCGGGAAACACCACCTCGCACAAAGTTATGCGAGCCAGTTTCTATTGGCCCACATTATTCAAGGATGCACATGCTTATGCCCTCAAGTTCATGGTCTATCAGCAATGTGTCGATAGGACACGAAGATCAGTAGCCCCACTGCCCCCTATTAAAGTGACCAAACCATTCCAACAATAGGGCCAGGACATCATTGGTGAAATCTTCCCACATTCTTGAAAGCAACACTGCTACATTCTAACAGCAAATGATTACTTCACGTGGTGGATAAAGGCAGTTCCACTCAAACAAGTGAATGACCAGGAGGTCATCAGCTTCCTCTAGCAGAACATCATCTCACACTTCGACGTTCTGGTATCACTTGTTTTTTATAATGAAACATACTTTTCGTCTTTGAAACTTTATGATTTTTCATTACATAATGGTATTGTGTTGAAACACTCATCTAACTATTACCCGTAAGGAAACGGTCTCACAAAATCCATGAATAAAAACCCCATCTGCATAATCAAAAGTACCATTTTCTCTTAGCAACACAACTAGCATCTCACCTTGACAAATGCACTATGGGCTACCCATGTAACACTCAAACCCTCTCTGAATACCTCACCGTACTTCCTGTTCAATGGTAAAGAAGCCATCCTTCCACCCAATATCTACTTGCCTACACTTCAGCCTTCCCAAGAATCCTAAGGCAAGCCTTGCCAACTAGTTTAGCATAGGATGGGTGCTCTCCGTAAGATTTAGGAAGAAAGTATGAAAGCAAAAGAAATATTCACACTCCACCATAACTGTATCAAGAGATGGTTAGATAAGAAGTCTAAGGGAAAGTTAACTTCGGTGTAGGTGACTTAGTTCTGAAATGGGATAAGTCCCATGAAGACAAAGGCAAACATACAAAGTTCCAATCCTTGTGGATTGGTCTGTACACAGTCCAGGAGAAGCTTGGCCCACACACATACCATCTGAGATCACTTGACAGGACGATTGAAAACCTTCCTATCAATGGCCAAGATCTCAAGCATTATTTCCAGAAGGTTGAGTTGCACCCCATGCCATGTACATAGTTTGCTTGTTGCTTGTTATTTTCATTTTGTTTTCCTTGCTTACTATCTGCGTCTTTATTTGGTTTGCTTCACTTACTATTTTTGTTTTCGTTTGTTTGAGTTGCTTAATACCTTATTATTTTTGTTTCTGGAAATAAGTGTTGCCATGTACTGCCTTTTGGATTTTGAATGAGTGTGTGGCTAAGATAAGAAGAGACTTGTGACACTACATCACTTGGCCAGTCTTGTGTCCGTCTTCTATGTTCTTCATTATAACCTTTGGCCGATGAGCTATTGACCAAAAATACGAGCCATCTGCAAGGGTATTTTTGGTCCAACCATGAACCTGTGTCCACACTGGAAGCTCCATGCCTATACTCAGCCTTCCCCTCTGCGTGTTCAAGCTCATCCAACTAGTAGAAATGGAGAAGGGGAAAATCTAAATGAGTAAACCTATGTTAGAGGTCTTACATGCTTCTCTGAAGGAAAAACCTCTTCTACCCTTAATAAGTCAGGATCCCTCTTCCACCCCAAAAATAAATAATTGCCTATGCACAGTCCTCTTGAAAAAATACAAAGGCGAAAGAAGAGAAAGAATTCTTGTACAGAGAGGTGAAGCACGCAACTCCACCAGGGTACTGACCAGGCTCGCTAGTAGTGGAGCAATGTGTGTGTTCCTATGTGACTCCATCGGGGTACTGTCTAGGCCTACTGGCAGTGGAGCAACACCAAAGATGAAAACTTATACTCTAAAAATCTTCAACTTGTGAGCTAAACTACTCTTCTTGATTTCGAAAAACTGTGATTAAGAGGAAATTTTGATTGTGTTTGACTGAGTTGGAAAAAGGTAAACCATGTATGTCCATGGGGTAATTTGGGAAGCCTAAGTAACCCACACAATGATTCAATACTCCCCAAAAGACCAAGGCCATGTGCTATTAATGAACCAAAACAGAGAAGTTGGAGTTCTACCAATGTGTCACCAAGTGTTGTAGCGGCTGCAACCACCCTCCAAAACTTTGGCCTACATCCAATTTCGGAGCCTCCTTTGAGATTTTTACTTGATGACTACACTTCACTTTGTGAGTTCATGTGAGTCCTCACACCCACCTTGTTGGATCATTCCAACGACAATTTTTGCATGTTGATGTCAATGTCATGCTTGTGACCATGTTTTGGTCATACTCAAGGTCTTCACTTCGTGTGTACATGTTGTGTTCACTATGTAAACATTTGTCACGCTCACACACAGAGTCACATACACTGTCGTGCAAGCATTGTCACGGTCAACCAACGATCAATTGCAAGTGTCGCACTTGTCGCTCACACCATCAGTCAGTCATATTGAGCATGTGTGTTTGGATGGTTTGACTCATCTCGCCATCAAGTCATGTAAGTGTGTGTTTGCAAGATCATGTACGCACCTTTTCACTCGATCACACACTTAGTCATTTTGTTGAAGTTTTGACGACTAGACTCCCCTTTGAAAACCAGACCATCACCCCGCCATTGACTCAATCGACTCTCACTAGAACAACGTGGAAACACCAAGCAATCCATTTCAAGTTGCTTTGCCCACAAGTAGATCAATCAAACTTCATGTTGGTCAACTAGAGTTTGACCCGGTAGCCACCCCGGGACCGACTCCTCTCAAAAATTGTGTAGAGGCTATAGACCTTGCCCACTCCGCTCACTAAGAAAATTGTGCAGATAGGCTAGATAGACACCTAGTGTTCATCCTTGTCTCCCTCACAAAATTGTGCAGCTTTTCCAATCAGTCCTGTAGTTAGTTGACTGACTACTCACCCAGAAAACTACACGGTTTTCATGAGCAAGCCCTCTGTTACCTAGCCGTCCCCTCAACTTAGAAACTACACAGAGGTGATCAGCAGGCTATCCTCCTAGCATCAATGCAGTTTTTCCTACCAGTAGCTCCCGATTGCCATTTCCCTCTAGGAATATTGCAGTTTTTGTTGCCAATCTCCAACAGTTGATTGCCAGTTCCCTCTAGGAATTGTGTAGTTTTTTGTTTCCTAGCTCCCTAAAGTTGATTGCCTATTCCCCTCAGGATTTACAAAGTTTTTGTTGCCAATCACCCAGTAGCAAACTATTGGTTCCCTCCAGGAATTGTGAAATTTTGGCTGCCAAACTCCCGATGCTCGCTCCTTTTGGAAATTGTGCAGAGTTTGCCTACCCCACCTTCCCACAACCTAGATTGTTCCTATCAAAAGCTATGCATTTTCTTCCTCCAACTGAGCCAGACCCTGCGAACAGTCACTGTCGATCGGGATTGACCATCTCCATAACCTAGTGACTATTTCGCATTTTTTACCAGCAATGACCAGAGCCTCCATCCTAGCTCACAACCTTTTCTCCTCTACCAGTCACCTGCATCTGAAACAATCATGCATCATGGTAGACTAGGAGGTTTATGGATTTGATGTCATCTCATCATGAGTGACTGCACATATAGGTACACAAACAAACATGGCGTGACGATGAATGGGATGGAAAAAGGGAGAACATGCACAATGACATGTTTGCCAAAGGACGAACAAACGATGCATGCAAAGAGATGTGTTCGCAAATGGATGATCATGCAAAGATGTGTTCGCGGATGGACGAACTAGCAAACATGCAAGATGTGTTCACGGACGGACGAACGGATGAACATGCACTTTTCGCCAACGGACGAACCTATAAAGCTTACCAACATACAAGAAAGGAGCAACGTGCAAATGCAACATCAAGCAAACCAACAACCATCGAAGACTCTACACACTTTGCCATGTGGAGGTGAAGTTGTGACACACCATGAGGACATCCATCACCCAACATCACTGCAGCTTGACATGCACACCAGCAGCAACACAAATGTACCAGCACTATCATGTCAAGTCTTGTCATGAGTCATGTCATCCACATCTCTACTATGGGTTATGTTATCACTCCAGGAAACTCTCCTAGGTTGTAGATCGGAGATGCCTGGTAACATATAATCTTCAATATTGTTCTTTGAACTATTAGAATAAATGATGGTTTGGATCAAGCCAGATAACCATTACAACTATGTTCTTACTCAAGACATGCATGAACACCCCCAACTTACAAGGCTTTAGACCACTAATGCTCAATAGTTTGTAGATTCAATGATTGGATGGAGAATATTGACCATACTAGCAGATGCATACATAAACATAAATGAATGGCTAGCTACAGGCAACAAAAGAGAATGATGATTGTACCGGAAAATGCATATATGACCACATATGAATGGCTAGCTACATGCAGCAAAAAAGCTTGCAAATCTAATTCATCAACGTAGAGAAGATGACAGTTATCTGGAATTAGACACAAAAGAAACATGAACAACCTGTTCAAGTGCAAGCTTAGAGCAGAAGAGAAAATGGACATTAACCATATAACAGAAAAAGAAGCTTGTATTACTAATGAATGAAGATGAGAAGCTTGAGTAGCAAAGTCTCATTAGTCTCCAGAAGTTGAACCCATATTACATCTTACTTTCGGATATTTATAGCTCTTTACAATGCTCTCGAGCCTTCTAAGGCTTGAGAGGTCTCAAACTATCCCTCTATCTCTTCCAAAACTTTGATGCCCTCTAGGCAAGCATGGGCTCGAAGGTTTCTTCTTCTGACAGAAGAATAATCACTTTCGGGTGGTTTGTTACATTGTCTGGGAGCTCTTTCTTGCCAAAGATGCCCCACAATTGATTCTATTATTATGGATGAGCCGCGTTGTGTACACTCCATGATGTTTCTGTTTCAGGTTGCAGCGTGCTGTGGCCATTCTCTTTCCCTTTCTGGTATCTGTTTCCCATTAATTTGTCTCCTAGACTCTGCTATGTGGTGGTATGGGTCTTCGAGCCTTTATTTTCCCTTTAAATGTTTAGAATGATTGTTTTTCTATTAAACATAGAAAAATGTTGCAATTGTGTAAAATCCCGCCCATCTATGTTATTCCGGACTTCAATAGTCCTCAAATATGGCTTATTCTCCTCTCGAGTCCGCCTTTGCAGTGATATCACATCTCCACCGTTGATTTGGGAGTTCTAGATCCAACGGTGGTGATCCATTTCGGGCGCATCTTTTGTACTGGAGTTAACCACCCAATGAGGGTGGTTTTCTCTCTCCTCATCGTGGACACGTGGTAGCCATTGTATGGCATCAGGCAAAGCCTGACCAAAACCATTTATTGCCCATGGCCCGCTCGAAATCCTGCCTATTTCACGATTTCTTTTGTGTTTCACAAATGCATCAAAACTTTGAAAATCATTTAAAAATGGACTTTGGCAGACTTCAAAAATTATATTTTTCACTTTCCGGACCCTTTCAAGTCTGGGGTTCATCGCAATCGGTGCTGCCCTATTTCCCTTTGTATTTCGTTATATAATTAAATACATTAAAACACATTAAAAATGGCTTGGTGCGGACCTGAAATCTTATGAAATATCATTTATAATGTTGTCGAGTCCAATCATCGGGTCACAATGGGCCATGGTTAGCGCTCCTTAATGTTTCTCTGATAGCGATCCAGTGATGTAACACGGGTCATCGATCTACGTGCACGAGCGATGGTCCACGTTTAATTGCCAATCACAATTGCTCATTCCACACTACGTGCGCCAATACCTCTACCGATAGAGACACACCGATTCGATCATTAGCGATCATTGATCAGCGGTGTCTTGCACCCAACCTTAAGTCCTCTGTGCTAGCCGATATGCGATTTTCCACTTAGATCTGGGTCATTGATCAGCCATATTTAACAGCTACTATTCTTTTGGATTGTTAAGCCTATGATTTATGGTTTTTCATGATTTTGGAGTGTTTTTGTATCCCAATAGTGTATTTCCTCCCTTCCAAGTGCTCTTGGCATGCGGTGGTTTTAACTTTGAATGATCCTTAAGCAAATTTTGGAGACTTTGGGAGTGTTTTGGGTCCATTTTTGGGCCAAACGCAAACAAAACTAACACTAGCTCCTTCTGGGAATAAAATGCTCCCTATGAGGTTTCAAGAACTACAGAACAATGCCTTTCCTGTAAAAAACAAGATCAAATCTTCCTCCTAGTGTTGCATTGGGCATGGAGTCTATTTAGTATGAAATAAAAACTTGAAAACAACATATTTACAATACCAAGGCTTAAAAGCCTTAAATGAAATAAAGTTTGAAGAATAGAACATTGACTGGGCCATCAAAAACATCTCTTCCTTCCTTTAATGTATCCCTTTTGAGAAAACAGTCACCAAACTAAAAATTGAACCTTTTTACCTTTCTATCAAAGGTTTCTTTCTCTTGGTCAATGTGCATATCAGCAAAATCATAAAATACTTGCAAAAGCCTATTGATTTGATCCTCTACTTCAAAAATTTTCCATCATTTGGTATTATCAGGCAGAGATGGTCTATATTTCACCTCATCTTTGTATGCTTTCAACCTTGGATGTTTTGCTTGGAAGGTTTTGTACACTTGCTGAATGATAAGGTCTGCTTCATACTTTGTTGTGTCATTTGTGACCTGAAAAGTTAATATAAAAGATGAATCAATGTATTCCTATGTGGGGGACACAAGGACTTCACCTGTTCCTGCAACTTCCTTAGAGCAAGCCCCATTAAAGAACATGTCCCAAATCTGTGGGCCTTCTTCCTCTGTGATCTGGAAAACTGGTTTTTTAAGTTGTGTAGAGGCCAATTGATAAGGCTTGGTGATGTCAAGACCGAGCTTATCCATGACATCCTTGGGCATTGGATTATGGCTGGCTCCAGTGTCCAAAAGGAAATTATGAAGGATTTTGTCATGAAAAGTCAAAGAGACATAGAATGATGGGGAGCTGTCTTCACAATTTTCAATCATTGGGCTGAGAATAATAGTTGGTTGGTCATCTTGCAAATTTACATAGTTAGTGGAAGCTTGGATGGCATTAGGCTCAAGAGACTCAAGGATGGATTTATTGAAGGACTCATTCTTCACTGGTTCAATCAGAGGCATAGGTATTCTCAGCTTCTGAGTTTCTAATTGAAAAATGAAAGAAGAAGGGGACCTGTCAAGGCCTCTTACCTCTATGGCTGGAGCTTTGAGGATGATAGGATCAACTGCTAGTTGCTTCTACTTATTAGCTTGTTGTAATGCAGGGACAACAACTCTTTGAATAGGATTTTCCTTGGCATTATTCATCGTTGACCACATATTATATCTTTGCTGATCTTCACTTTGTCGAACAACTGCACCGTCCCACTCTTGGCTGATCTAGTCATTGAATAATGACTTCTCATAGGCAGCTAAGGTCAAAAAGGGGGTACTGCCTTTGTCTTCCATACAATGGATCTCATCATCTTCTTTGAACTGCTCTTCTTCCATGACTGCATTCTGAAAAGGGACCTTCACCCTTTAGTCTTCATTGGCATCTTTGTTTCTTTGCAGGATCTGCAACTAGTCATTTTCCCTTCTATATGGATTTAGATTTGGAGGAGAAAAGGTATTAGGAACCCTTCCTTCCCTAGAATGCTGCTCAACCTTTAATTTGGAAACTTCATAGGCTAATGACTCTATCATCTTGGCCATTTTATTGATCTTGGGATTTGAAGATGATGAAGGCTCGCCCCTCTGTCTCCTTCTATCAACATTACCTTTGAGCTTTTTCGTAGCCATGATGTTTGATTCTACTTCCATGGTTGCATCTTGCATATCAGCCAAAGAAGCACATCACCTCTCCCTCAATAGTAAACAAAAGTCAAAATCAAAGACGCTAGCATAGATGAGTCTAGCAAAGGTAGTGGTGGGTTTCACTTTAACTGGTATCTTGTTGTACATGCGGTTAAATCTCTTATTAAAATTAGACAGCAACTCACCATTTTCCCTCTTTAAGTTCCCAAACTTAATGTTGTAGTAAAGGAGATCCTTCTTATCCCCCCAATGCTTTAGGAATGCATCATCTAAGGCCTCAATATCTGCTATAGATCTTGGGGTCAGTTCCCTGAACCATTTTCTAGCCTCTCCATCTAGGCTTTGGACAACAATTCTCATCCAGACATCATCTTCACTAATGTTCGGGTTATCAGCATAGATATAGAATGACTCAAGACGTTCTTCAACTGAAACACCTTTAGCCCCAATGAACTTAGGCATATAATTTTGATATTCTCCATTGGGCATGGCATTCAAAGTAGTGGGCAGTATTAGAGGTCCATACCTAGCAGCTATGATTCTTTCCATTTTGGTAGGTGCTTGTGGACCTGCCATAGTTGTGGTGGCTAAAAGAGTACTGGCAGTTTCAATGATAAAGCGCTGAGGAGTGATTGATAAGACTAAAGGAGTATGATGGATAGGAGGTGAGGTTTCCTTTGGGCATACAACAAAAGGAAAACCTAAAGAATAAGGAACTTTATGAATCTCTAAGAGTTTTTCTTCGCTTCTAGTATTAGAAGCTATACTCTCAACATGTATTTGTTCTATTACAAACCTTCCTTGAAGAGATATAGGAGATTGTTTAGGTTTACCTAAACCTAATGCTCCTTTCTGTAATACCTTTCTCTCTTTGATTATTTTTTCAGGGTCAGGTACTGGGTCAGCATGTAGCTTCTGAGGATTTCTCCAAGTATGCCTCACAAACTGAGCCAGAACTATGATGTGGAGTCACCAAGAAGTTTGGCCTCCATTAAAGTCGCCAGATAGATGATTACAACCAAAAATGTGCCCAAACTTTATCTATCATCAAAGTTGGATTTGTGTCATTTCCCAGGGAAGCTAAGCTTCAGTTTCCTCTCCCCGACAACAACGCCAATTATGTTATCACTTCAGGAAACTCTCCTAGGTTGTAGATTGGAGATTCCTGGTAACATATAATCTTCAATATTGTTCTCTGAACTATTGGAATAAATGATGGTTTGGATCAAGCCAGATAACCATTTCAACTATGTTTTTACTCAAGACAAGCATGAACACCCTTAGCTTACAAGGATTTAGACCACTAATGCTCAATAGTTTGTAGATTCAATGAATGGATGGAGAATATTGACTGCACCGGCAGATGCATACGTAAACATAAATGAATGGCCAGCTACAAGCAGCAAAAGAGAATACTGACTGTACCGGAAGATGCATACATAAACATAAATGAATGGCTAGCTACAAGTAGCAAAATAGAATACTGACTGTATGGGCAGATGCATATATGACCACATATGAATGGCTAGCTACAAGTAGCAAAAAAGCTTGAAAATCTAATTCATCAATGTGGAGATAAGATGACAGTTATCTAGCATTAGACACAAAATAAACATGAACAACCTGTTCAAGTGCAAGCTTAGAGCAGAAGAGAAAATGGACATCGAACGTATAACAACAAAAGAAGCTTGTATTACTAATGAATGAAGATGAGAAGCTTGAGTAGCAAAGTCTCATTAGTCTCCAGAAGTTGAACCCGTATTACATCTTTCAGATATTTATAGCTCTTTACAATGCTCTCAAGCCTTCTAAGCCTTGAGAGGTCTCAATCTATCCCTCTATCCCTTCAACAAATTTGATGCCCTCTAGGCAAGCATGGGCTCAGAGGTTTCTTCTTCTGATAGAAGAATAACCGCTTTTTGGTGGTTTGGTGCTCTATCTGGGAGCTCTCTCATGCCAGAGATGCCCCACAATTGATTCTATTGTTATGGATGAGTTGCAATATCTACGCTCCATGATGTTTCTATTTCATGTTGCAGTGTGTTGTGGCCCTTCTCTTTCCCTTTTCGGTCTCTATTTCCCGGCAATCTGTCTCCTGGAATCTACTATTTGGTGGGATGGGTCTTTGGCCCTTTGTTTTCCCCTTAAATGTTTAGAATGACTGTTTTTTTTTTAAACACATAAAAAAGCTACAATTGTGTAAAAATCCCACCTACCTCTATTATTTCGAACTTCAACAATCCTCAAATATGGCTTATTCTCCTCTCAGGTCCGCCTTTGCAGTGATATCACATCTCCACCGTTGATATGGGAGTTCTATATCCAACGGTGGTAATCCATTTCTGGCGCCTTTTTTGTACTGGAATTAACTACCTGATGAGGGTGGTTTTCTCTCTCCTCATCATGGACACATGGTAGCCATTGTATGGCATCAGGCGGAGCCTGGCCAAAACCATTTACCGCCCCCAGCCCAACCGAAAGCCTACCTATTTCGCGATTTCTTTTATGTTTCACAAATGCATCAAAACTTTTAAAATCATTAAAAAATGGACCTTGGCGAACTTCAAAAATTATATTTTTCACTTCCTGGACCCTTTCGAGTCTGGGCTTCATCACAATCGGCACTGCCCTGTTTCCCTTTGTATTTCGTTATATAACGAAATACATTAAAACGAATTAAAAATGGCTTTGGCGTGGACCTGAAATCTTATTAAATATCATTTATAATAATATCGGGTCCGGTCATCGGGTCACAACAGGCCATGGTTAGCACTCCTTAATGTTTCTCTAATAGCAATCTGGCTATGTAACGTGGGCCATCGATCTGCGCGCGGGGTCGACGGTCCACATTTAATCACCGATCGTAATCACTCATTCCACACTACTTGCGCTGATACCTCCGCCAATCGCGACCCACCGATCCAATCATCAACGATCACTGATCGGCCGTGTCTTGCGCCCAACCTTAAGTCCTCTATGTCGGCTGATATGTGATTTGTTGCTTAGATCTAGGTCGTTCATCGGCCAAATCTAATGGCTACTATTCTTTTGGACTGTTAAGCCTGCGATTTATGGTTTTTCATGATTTTGGAGTGTTTTTTCCTCCCAATAGTGTATTTTTTCCCTTCCAAGGGTTCTTGGCATGCAATGGTTTTAACTTTGAATGATCCTTAAGAAAATTTTGGAGACTTTGGGAGTGTTTTGGGTCCATTTTTGGGCCAAACGCCAACAAAGCTAACAGGTCATACTATCAATCAATATAATGTAATGTAATTTAATGTAATGTGAAAGTCCAAGAGACCCACTTTTTATATGAAGATTCATGTAAAGTCGAAAAGTCATGGAATTCAAACAGTCATGAGGGTAGTCGAATAGCCACAAGGGTCAATGTCACCCTTAGCTATAAATACCACCTCGTTTGTACATGCAAAGGAACCTCAACTTCTCCCACATAGCCTTGAGAGTCTGTAATATTTTCTTTGAGTAAGTAGTGGCTCTAATGCCCCGCCCATGAGGTTAGTGATGTATGCTGTAATGATGTGTATTGGAATTTTCACTTAATTCAGAAGCCTGCTAACAGGCCAACACGTTTTCACACATATATTGTAACTATTGTAAGACTAATCTTGAACACTTGTAATGCATGCTTCTTTAACCTGTGTTTAACACTTGAACTCATTCACTTGTTTTAATACATATATATTAATGAAAATTTGTTGCACATGTTGTTAATGATGTCCTACTCATGTTGGTTACCTTCCTGGACATCAGACAGACCTTTCACATAAAACTTGCTATAAAAACCATTGCACTCACGCAGGCTCATCCATTAAGTGTTGTATGTGTTATCATCCCTTGTGTGTTGTGACTGCCGCATCGGTGTGGATTGTTCTTTCAGAAGCTATGGACATCCCATTTTGTTGTGTTGGGGCTTCCTCCCAAACAACTTGGGACTTACTCCCACTCTCTCCCTCTATAGTGAAAGAACCATTGACACAAGTAACACTAAAAATCACCAGGCACATGAACCTCAATACTCGAAGACAAAGCAAACCATTCTCCTATGCTAACAAGCAAGAGTTGAGGCAAATATTTAAGATAATGGCAACCGGGCCATCATATCCAGATGGGACTCCCACACTAAATGATGTGAGGTCTAGTTGGGACTTCATACCAAGGTGATCCCCTAAATGTTGGCGGGTCCAACACCGTCAACAACTTCTAGAATTGATAAACATGAACCTTCTACTTTGGTTGGAAAAGGATAGTTTCTTCTAGAAAAAGGTAATCATGAACAAGCATATGGTGCATTCAAAATTGTACTATATGGATAGGTTATCTTTTGTTTGTTGGCTTTGGGAATTTTTGTCTTCAATTTTAGAAGCATTGTACTTCTTGGGCATTCAACTTAAAATAATGGTAACTTGAAAATTGTGTTTTTTGTAGGTTTACCAGTGAAATTGCATTATATATGGGTGCATTTTTTGTAGAAACTGACACCCTTATTTAATTCCTTGCATGGGGGATCATTCTTTCTACCTTCATCCATGTGAACATTTTATAAACATATTCGTCCTCTCATTTTATATGGGATAAGAGGGTATTGACAATGTATCTTCTTGTGTTTTGAAGCCCTATGAATTAAGCATGTACAAGCGAGCCTAAGTAACATTGATATCATCTTCTTACCTTGTCTCTAGTAGGGGGAATTAATGATCACCTACAAGTTTTGAAGATCCTAAGCCACAACCAAAGAAACACCAAAATCAAAGACACAATCCTGAACCAAAATCAAAGTTGCAGCCAAATTCAAAGTTATGAGCATGATTCACTTTATTGTCATCTTCAAACCATAATTGGGAGCACTTCCTCTCACATAAGACTATTGATTCTAGCCATATTTGGCAATGTTCCAGGAACCACCACTAGTTGAGACCTCCCTTTTAGGTTGAAGTTCTCCCTTTTTCTGCGAGTTGAGACCTCCCTTTTCTAGCTTGATGCTCTCCCTTTCCGGAACATTAGGGACACTTCCTCAAGTAGAAGACTTCAACTTCTAGCTAGATTTGGAAGAGTTACAGGAACTGCAACAACCATTATAGTATTGGTGTTTCATCCTTAAACCACCACCAGTTGATATTTCAAGTTCTTTGACCTTTTGAGTTTATGGTATTCATTAGAAACCACCGTTTCAGAGAGCTCATTCAACCTATAGTTTTCATGCATTGTTGTATTTTTGTATTATAAGTCTCTTCTTGGACTCATATATACCCCTTTTGATTAAGGTGGGGAATGTTGGCCACCTAATTTTCTAAGGGATATGGTGTGAAATCTGAATCACCAATGGATTCCAAGAGACCTTGGAAGAGGAATCCAATGGTCACAATATTTTATTTATATGTAATATATTTCTAAATAATAAGGCATCTCACACTTATCTTTCATCTCTAGTTACACATTCCAACACATGTAATTCATATTGATGAAATATATGCCTAGCCTTCCTTCTACCAAGCATGAAAATGACTGTGTCTTTATGGTCATTGATAGATTTTATAAAATGGCCATTCTGACTACCTACAAAAAGAGTATCACAACAGAATTTGATGTCAAGCTCTTCTTAGATTAGTTGTGGGTACATTTTGGGATCTCACAGACCATCATATCAGATTAGGTTAGTGGGTTCCTAAACACAATTTGGTTGAGCCTTTGGTCATTGTTGGACACCAAGCTCACCAAATCAATTTCCTTCCACCCCCAACTTGATGGCCAGAAAAAGGTCGTCAATAGGATGAGCGAGCACATATTGTGAATACACAACTTCGAGCATCCATGCACATGGTATGAAATTATCCCCTATGTTCGACATAAATATAACAAAGCTCTTCATAGTGCAATTGGCCATTGCCCCTTCCAGGTGTGCCTGAGATTTCAACCAGTGCATCTCATTAATGTCATAATACCCCTTGCAAGTACTCGTGAACTATAGAAATTTGAATAATATAACACTTATTCACAGAGATTATCCTGATTATACACTATTTGCGGAATGTATGCATAATACATAACCTCCTCTACCATTGATCATCAATTTGCAGAATTAAAAAAAACAATCACATGCGCACGTTGAAACATCAATCGCACATATCAACACAGTATGTAATGGCAAAAGCATACAGCTGAAAACCCCCGACTATCTGTATATTATAATGATAGAGAACATGTAACAATACATAGTACAATACTCCTCACAAGTACTCAGTACTATCTCCACATGCTACACACAAACTAGCTCAGATTTGAACAAGTCACGGGTTCAAATCTCCTCCACTGTTTACCTACCTCTACTGCGCAATCCAAGTTGAGAATAGATGAAATCCAAGTTCTAATCCCCTTGGCTTGTACTACCCAATCCTCATTGGAAATCTCAATCAATGATTGTGAAAATCTCATGCACAGCTATAGTCACAACTGATAGTAGTCTCACCCTTTCACCCACCTCTAACACTTGTCTCCACTGAACTGTCCATGCACTGAGTTAACTGATGTATTCTTTAGTTGATTTATGAGTTAATAATTAGTGAATTAATCAATAATTAATTCAAATCACTCATCACTAGTGTATTTGGAAGTTAGACTAAATACAACTAGTTCAACTAAGTCAAACTGAACACAACTCCATCAACTCCTCAATCAACTCCACCAAACTCAATCACTGAGTTCTAACTGAAGTCCATCATGCAATAACCCAACTAACCCATAGGAAAAGCGTATTTCCTTCTGGCAGTTGCATGTGCCATATCTGTAGCTCGAATTGAAGTGCTGCAAGAGGATAAGATAATGTTTATAGTCCAAATATTATTAAGAGCTAATAATATTCGACTGTTCTATTTTTTGACTGGCAGTCTAAAAATAGACTCCTCCCATATGTCTAAACATATAGGTCCATCTATTTTTACCAACGTGACCAATCATCCATAAATAACATCCTACAACTCATAGACCATGATCCATATGTCTAAAAACAGACATAGTCTAAAAATAGACTTTGCGCCAAAAATAGCCTGCGGGCCCACTTAGTGAAGGCGACTTCTTTTCACTAAGCTCCATCATCTTGTTGCATTTTCAACATGAACAATATGCACATGTTCAATATGGAGCCAAAAAATATACCAAGTTTATTGAGTGAATTCAACACATCTCCTAGAAGATCCATGATATCTTGCAAAAATCCAATACTAAGTACAAACAATGCCATGATCAACACCAAATGCTAGACAAATTCCAAGTGGGTGACAAGTTCTGGTTGCATTTGTAGAAATAACTCCATGTAGGGTTCCATTGAAAGCTTCAACCAATTTTTTAGGGACGTTACACCATCACCAATGTTGTGGGTGACAAATATTTTAAGCTAAGTATACCCCCCTTCCTTGGACTGCACCCAATGTTCAAAGTGGACCTATAATATTCCTGGTGAAAATTCCATGTAATAGAAGTTAATAAAGGAAAAATAATAACCACAGTTGATGGGAGACTTATTCCAAGATGAATATTGGTAAAAATCCTAGTGATGGGGATCACTTGTGATTTATTAATGGCTAAGGAAATTGGCAAAGGTAATGGCTAAGGCTTTGGAAAGGAAAATGGCATTTTTGGAACACTTATTTATGAAAATAATGGAAATTAGGAGAAAAAGGAGGTGAAAGGTCACAAGTTGCATGTGAGGAAGAAAATTAAGGAAAATAATGGAAATTGAAGAAAATAGAGGCCCCATTAATAAAAATGATTATGAGGATCAGTTGGTAACCTTTTGTCAATTCAGTTTTGGAGCTCTCTCATTATTCCCTCTCTCTCTCTCTCATACTCTTGGATATTTAGAGTTTTCTTGGAGCACTCTTGGAGGGTGTGGCATACTTGGGATTTTAGAGCAAGAAAGCGCAAGAGGACATCGGGATCAATAGCTACAATGGATTTTTCTTGTAGGTACCAAGTTGCATGTATGTTTTCCTCACTAGTTTTGGTATGCATGGCATATGCATGTGGTTTGTTGATCGTGATTTGTCATGGGCATGGAGGATGGTCAGGATTGATAGTAGATTTCCTAGACTTGCCATTTCCTTGATAGACATGGATATTGTGGGTTTATTTTCCTTGTTTTTTTTGGTTGGTTATCATGTTACCTTAGCTTGGGTTGAGTTATTAGTCTTGGAATCCCTTATTGGACAAATGATCTGGAACCCCTGTAACATCTTGGGTTGAGTTACTATCCCTGGAAGCCTTGGTTGGGCAAATGCTTTGGAAGCCCTTGGTGGGTCGAGTTACTAGTCCTAGAATCCCTAGTTGGACAAATTCTCTATAAGTCCGATAAAAGTTGTGGGTTGAGTTACTAGTCTTGGAAGCCTTGGTTGGACAATGGCTTTGGAAGCCCTAGAAGGCTTGGATAGAGACTAATATGATGATGGTTTTGTGATGTCCGACCGTGAGGTGGAATCACTATTTGATGGGTTGAGGAAGATGGCCTCTGGAACCCCTAGATGGTTTTGGATTGTTGTGTTCTATGAGATCCCACATTCATGCTTGGAATATGGCACGGGGGTGAATGACCGAAGAGAGATTTGTCTCAACCATTCTATGGTTGGGTGGAACGTGGAAGTCCCATCTCAAGTTTGGATTTTTATTCATCAATATGAGGTTATTTCTCTGTGTATTTCTATGAGTATTATACTAGATTATATGTGGTTTATATGGATGTGATTTCATTGGTATTTATGCTACTATTATGTTGGTTATGTATGTGTTTTAAGGTAGTAGCTATGTATGGATCTCATCTTGTTTTTACGTGCAAATGAATGGAAAACTTATCTATGACCTAATGGATGAAATGGCAGTTGATGTGTTGAGGCATCAATTCTACTTAGCGATTCTCAGCTAAGTATGAGACCCCTATGCTCAAATATGTTATTTACACCTAAATATTACATATTCGTGATATGTTTGACGAAATGCCTGACATGGATAGTAGGGTTCCAGTCAAGATCAATTGCATTTATACTGTCATTTCCTTGTTATTTCACTGTTCTGAAGATGTGATTCAATTTTGGGCAGTGACTTAGGCTCTGGGCTTAAAAAAGTGGCTCAAATCTTGGGGACATTGGCACAACATTGTGCAAAAAGGTCCCTAGATGCTGGCTTGCAGGTATGTGAGAGCGTCCAGAGGTCCTTGGACGTTGGCATGCCCATAGCATGAGAGCGTCCAAAGGTCGAGTGGTCCAAAAGCTCAGTGGGGCCCAGGGGCTAGTTGGCAAAAAGTTTGGATTGGTTCCTGAGGGTCCTAATGTTGATGTTGAATGTATGTATGGTGTGTTTCAATCGGTTCCACTTCCTTAATGTGTCTTAGGAGGTCTAATCATATCATAGTGGCCCCTCGTCCCATGTTTACCTTGCTTGGTCAGTTTCTTGGGTAGATTTGGGAGGAGGGTGTTAGAGGACCTCCTTCAACCATACTTGCCACCATTATTGCACACATCAGAATCATAGAACAATTAACACCCACAAAGCTCAACCCATAATGAATTGAATAAGAAAACATTGATTAGATTATTAATACATAAGTTAAGAACACTCGCCGATAGAGGTTTAGTTGTATCAAGTTGTTAAAGCATATTAGTTCTTTCACCACAAGAAGTGGCTCACAAGGGGCTAGGTTCAGCGAAATTTTCCCAATCTAATGGAGACACTCAACACAATGAATACCATTGCTTCCTAAGGGGGGAGGACTAATCCCAAAAGGATATCGGTAGCCACCCACCTATTCCACTAGATAACAACATAGTTTTCTATTTTGACTGCTTTTCTATAGTTTTTTAGGTCTTGAAATTATGGAGCTATTTGGAGGTCGTAAACCATGTTTTTCTGTGAAACGAGCACTTGGAAATCATAGAATACTAAATTTAGTCAAAGAATTTACTAGCTGGTTAGATATTTCCAATGGGTTGCCAAGAACCCAAAGAAGGGATTGCTTGACAAAGTTACAACCTCAATAAGTTGATGTTCCAACTTACCCTATCAGGGCCCACAAGCCTTTTGGTGCTTCATCTCTCACGGTTAGGTTTTTGGATGTTTATGGTTTTCTCGTTACTTCTTTGTGATAAAAAGGCCTTTGAGTGTCATTATAAAACAATATAAAAAGGTGTGTAGTCATCACATATCTTCTCAGAGATAAGCTACCATTGTTTGACCTAGTTTGTTTCCATTATGCATTTATATAGTTTTCGCACTTTCCATCTATTAATAGAAGTCAAGTTTCACTATCAAAATTAATCCATCCATTTCAAACTAACTCTCTAAATATCGAGTCCTTAAGCCAAGTAGAGTTGAGCTTATAGGGCATAGGAGGTTTGTAAGGTCAAAACTCTCACTTGAAGAAATATTGGAACTTGGTTAGATGCCCCTCCTTCTCCTATCCATGATTCAATAACACCTATACTATCCACAAGTTGCTCAACTACCAAAACACAATCAAGTCTCTTGGAGATAGTGTTATCCCCCACCTTATCATTCATCCATGTCAATTTCAAGGTCAAAGTCTCCATGCACAAAGTCCACCCTCATTTATCTTCTTTACGAAATAGTCAACTATAGGGTCCATCCTTCTCGATTTCCCCCACATAACCTTGTCTCAAAATGAAATTGTATCTCCTCCCTTAATTCCATTTTCCTTCCTTAGTTCCATTTTCCCAAAAAAGGAGTCCCAAAAAGCCTCCTTAGCCAAGAATGGCCCATAAAACATTCATAATATTGAATAATGAATCTAAGCCTAGAGAGAGCACCTCCAGAAAAATAGCATTGTAAATAAAACAAAGAGAGACATTAATTGATGAGTCTTATACCAACCTATCACTAGACCCGTTGATTTCCCTTATTCACTAATATCTTCAAACATCCACCTAGGCCCAAGGATTACAGGAAAAAATATTTAGCCTTTCCCACCTCCATAATTGATTACTAAATCAAAAACACCTTAGAGTTTATTTGTTGCAATCACCCACTTCAAGTATTTTCTTTTGAATGCACTTCCACAATTTTTTTGTTATAAATAACACAATTAGTTAGGAAATTTAGAAATGGCTTTTCCTATTTTAAAATCTCCTTGAATAGTCATTTTCTTATTAGTAAAACTTCCATGTCAACTTTTATCTGTGCTTGAGAAAGAAGATATTTCCTACCAAAACAAATTAAAAGTATGTTTACTTCAAAGTTTTTAATCTTTATGTTTCTTTAGAAATTAGTTATATTTATCTTTTATATTTATTGTAGGTTTGAATCATTAAAATATTTACTCAAAAAATTAATGACTAATTTATGGCTAAACCTTCGAAGACATTGAATTTATAATTAAGATTTACATAGTTTATTTTTATTTTTATTATATATTTTATTCTTCTAATTTTCATATAAATTAAGATAACAATATATCCTATTCCCCCTTATAACTCTTTCCCCATCAATATAATGTTATTTTTTCTAGTTGATTTGAAATTGTAATTGTAATTAATTATATTGTTGATCCCTTTATTGGAATGTAAATCTAAATGGGAAAAATACTTATAATAATTGTAATTATAATATAATACCAATTGATGAAGAGGCACAACCTTGATAAAAATCATTACAAGCCATGAGGAGGATGGAGGCTAGTAAAGATGGGTTTATGGCGTTAATACCCATGAATTATTGGGTTGAGCCTTTCTAAGATTCCTAAATTCTCCCATGAAAATGTCAAATGGAAAAGTATGGTAATAACTACTAGAATTTATGAGAGGAATGGGGGTTGTACCTGAACTTTCTTATCCAAGACATGGGACAATGCTACTAAATTTCCTAGAGGTATGGACTATGTACCTTTTATTTTGGAGACTTCTAATCACCTGCATATCCCAACAAAGGGAGAAATCAAAGAAAAGAGGACAAATAGCATAGGGTATCACTCGCAACGAAAGAATAATCACTCAAGCATAAGAGAAACAAGGATCAAAGCAAAGAGAAATGCAATGCACAAGGCCAAATCTAGACGAGAGTGAAAAGAGACAAAGTGTCAGCTCTTGCATGAGTGCAATAATAGAGTAGAAAGATGGATAGATAAACAAAATATGTTGGGTCCCTATAATACTAGTGATTACCCCATTACTATGGTAGTTGTACCCCTTATTAATATTGTTGTGCCCCTATTGCCCCCATGTTGTTATTACTGTGCCCCATAGAATCCCTCTATTGTTATTTTTGTGGTTTTTATATTTTGTTAGGTCGGCTGGGTTTTATTGTGACTCATTGACTCGTATTATAGAAGGGGTTTTGTCATTTGTATCATCAAAGAATTGTTCATTTATGTAATGTAAAGGAGGTTGCCCCCTCAAAGAGGCTGAATTCTAAGGCGTTGATCTATCTTTTTTATCTTTTCTTGAGCTGGTTTCATAACATTTGGTATTAGATCTTTGGATTCTAGGGTTTCGCTGCTCCAAATAGGTTATTGTGGCATTTTCGATATAACTTTTTTTCTGCAACGTTTCAGAAGTCGAAAAAAAACCCATTTGAGAATACATCGCGCTGCAGCTAGGGTCCGAAATTCAAAGCTTTTCGTGCTATATTTGCGGAGATATGATCTGAGGAAGTTGGTCTTTTTGAAGATTCCTGAATGACATTCAAAAAAGGTGACCTGGGGAAAATCATCATAACTTTCTCTCTGAGCATCAGATTAAAATTTCACAAAAAGGTGCAGAAAGAGGACGGACTGTAGTTTCCTCTGGATATTTTTCAGAGCCAAAGGTCTAAATAGTGACACGTGGCACTTCCTACAAGTTCGCTCTTCTGGAAAGGTCTATAATCAGGTCACTGTGGGAGATTTGGCATAACTCTTCATTGGAGAATCCA
>APFE031742573.1:110922-125289 GCA_000404065.3 Pinus taeda | reverse complement strand
TGTTTTTGGTATGGTTATATGTTACAGATGTTGTACTTGATGGCAACACCCATGGCAAGGCTCTCAATATGATGAAAATTAAGAAGTACGCAGGAGAACAGTTCAGAAGATGCGTACCCGGAGGTACGCTGTGTAGGGACCGCGTCCAGACACGCAGGTTACCCATTCATGAGGTGCGTACCCCAGTGCACACACTTCAAGGCAGTAAAGCGCACACACGTGGGGTTCCTTATGTTTAACCCTTGGTATTTAGACGACGGTATTGTGTTATCATGGTTTTGGCCCATGGTATTGTTTTATTTTATTATTATTATTAAGCCCCATGATCCTTGATTCGAGGAAGAGCTTGCCTATATAAAGGAAGGGAGATCATTTGGCTAATGCATGCTTTTGGGTTGAATATCTTAAGATTTGAAATATTGGGTTATTGTTTCAAAAAGCTTGATCTATATGAAAGTGAAGTGGAAAGCGAATCTGTGAAGGGTGATCTCTCGAGCGCTTGATCAGATCTGGGCATCTGTCTAACTGTAGCACACTGGTGATCTGTAAAACCAGCCATAATCTGATGTACGCAGGTGTTTAACGGTGCCTTTGCGTAGATACATAGAGTAGAAGAAGGCGAGTTGCGTGGGTACGCAGAGCAGAAGAAGGGTGACTGCGTGGGTACGCAAAGCAGAAATAGGCGAACTGCGTGGGTGCGCGGAGCAGCAGTGGTTCAGGTGCGTACGCACAGGAAGAGTATGCGGCACGACAGTGTTTTTGGGTGTGTACCTACTGTGGGAGTACGCAGCGCGACAGTGTTTTTGGCTGCGTACTTACTGTGGGAGTACGCGGTACGATAGTGCATTTGGGTGTGTACTGTACGCAGCGCAGTAGAAGAAGCAGTGCGTGGTCACGCAGTGCAGCAGAAGGAGATCTGCGGGTATACGCAGCGAAGCAGAGGGTGAAGTGCGTATCGACGCAGGCCAGTAAAAAGAAAACTGCGTATCTGACTTAAGATCTTCTGTTGACTGAATTTTTCTGTTGATAAGGTGTTCTGGGTTCAGTTCTGTTATTTTGATCTGGTTACTGCAGCTGACTATAATTTATATGTACTTGATCATCATTTGATGTATATGGATCCAGTTTGAAAATTTATGAAAAGTGGTCCTTGTAAGGAAAGAAGTAGGGGGTTGTAGCTCCCTTCCAGGAGAGACTGGAAGACGAGAGAGAGTTGTAGCTCTCTGCAGGTTGCAACCTGCGTATTGGTAAAGGACTGCACCAGTACAAGACCATTGTAAAAGGAGTTTCTAATTTGAAAGAAGATAGAGACATATTGCAGTAGGTGGTTTTCACCCACATTGGGTTTCCACCTTATATCTGGTGTTCTTTGATGTGACTGTCTGTTTTTCTTGTTCATGCTCATTGTTTTATGGTACTGATATGCAAAAATAATTCAAGTATAAATAAGGAATAATTGTTAAAAGGACTAGATAATACTGATTCACCCCCCCTCTCAGTATTATTTCCAACAATTGGTATTAGAGCAGGTCCTTCTAAAGAAGCTTGATCGCTTGAAGGAAGATCTTCCATCATGAGCAACTACGAGAGGGAAGCATCTATCAGGCCACCGGTTTTTGATGGGACAAACTTCAATTATTGGAAGGTAAGAAGTTACTACCTATCTTCAATCTCTTGGTACATAAGTTTGGAACATCGTAGAGACAGACTATACTTTTCCTTCAACTACTCCTACAGATGCAGACGAGAAAAAGAAGTATGAAACAAATGCAAAAGCAGTCAGTACCCTATTAGGATGTATATCCCAATTGGTTAGGTTGTCGATTTAGGAGCCCTATTATTTAGTACCCTCCTGAAGGATATTGTTCTGATTACGAGCTACCTGACGGTCATGAGGGGATAGCCTTTGCAAATTTAATACAAAATCATGGTTTTAGGTTGTATAAGGAAAAAGTCTTTCCTGCTTATTATTTAACTGCACTACATAATAACAACTTATTTTCATGAGGACATGAAACAAGGTAAGCAGGGGAGTATGTTCGGCCGTGAAATGGGTATAAATTTACCCTTGATTATATTATACTTTTCCTTCTTTTTATGCTTTTGTGCAATGATGTAATAAGATTTTGACAGAATTTCGATAGAAAGTGAACCAAATCACTTTGGATATGATTTGGCTATCAAAACTAACTTTTGTTGCTTTTTATGCAGAGATTAGCAAATGGGACAACTGTTGTTCAATCTATTGAACAACAAAGGCTAAACAAGGAGAAAAGAGCACGTCTTGTGCGGTCAAGTTGAGAAGAGAATCAGGAGGATTAGTGTAATATTAAATATTGTCTGATAATAGTTTTGATCGCGAATTTGTCAGAATGTTTTGATCCTGAGGAATCGCAGTTATCTATTTTCCTCTTTGACTATAAAGGGGAAAAACGAATAGAATATGACAACTTTTTCCTTTTTACTTCGACTATAATTGTAAGAGATAGAGGATTATTATGAAGAACACATCATAACTATAATGGCATTCGGAGTTAATGAGTAACATATAATTTGTGTTTCCGTTTGTTCGCGATATTCTGAGTAACTAGGCAGTAATCACTAGCGGCTTGGGCCCGGTCACTGGTAGATTTCATTGCTTTTCCTTGTGTTATATTTTTACCTTTTTACTGCAAGTCTAATTATTTTGTTTTATAGTTTTACGATTGATCTATTTGATATATAAATCACCAATGTTGATTTTATGCATTCCACACGTTATTTCATATCTCTGTTGGTTAGTTGCATTTATTTGTATCGAAGATTGATTTAATTATTAGATAAGAGTTATTTCTTGTTAATTAAGAGCCAGAGTATTATTGGTTAGATCATATGCATTATTGTTTCCATTTAGCTGAAAGAGCTCTGTTACCGCTACAGTGCACTCGGTTCATGAGCTTATGGTTTGTAATTGCAATTATAGCTTTTTTTATAAGATTGATTTTTTATGCTTGAATAGTTTAAGTTCTTTGAAGTTATAGGTTTGGTAGTTTATGGTTTGATTCGTTTACTCTTGTATTGAAATCAATAAGTTATTTTAGAGAATTACTCTCTATAGATCCAACGATTTCCATCACTTGCACATACTATGTACACTCTTGAAACAAAAAGACTTACCCAGGTCGATAATTAATGCAAGGCATTTAGGAGTTCTAAAAGACACCTTATATGTGCCCAACACTATCATTCCATATTCCAAGAATGAATGTGTGACCCTACAGAACAATCCATCAAAATTGATCCATGGCTTCCGAAGGACAAACCACCTCAACCCCTGAAGTAGTGATTCCACCCCACGGTCGAACATCAAAAACCATCACTAGATTGGTCTCTATCCAAGCCTTCTAGGGCTCCAAAGCACTTGTTCCAACCAAGGCTTCCATGACTATTAACTCAACTGAAGCTAAAGGAAACATGAGAAAAAACCAAAAAATCAAAGAAATGAACCCACAACACCATGGTTATCCTAGAAACGGAAAGGCTAGGCAAATCCACTATCAATCGAGGCAATCCTCGATGCCAATGATAGATCATGACCAATAAACCACATGAATATACTATTCATGGCAAAAATAGTGAGGGAAACATGCCTGCAACTTGGTACCTTCAACAAAATTCTGATGTGGCTGATGATCCTAATTTCCTCTTCTGATTTTGTACTCTTCCTTTGTCTTCTTGCTCCAAGCATCCATGTATGCCACACTCTCCAAGAGTGTTATAAGAAAACTCTAAGTGTCCAAGAGTATCATAGAGAGAGAGAGAATAGAAAGAGAGCTCAAAATTGAATTGACAAAAAGTTTACAATGACCAAGCCCTGAACACTAATCCTCGTAAATCCTTTTTATTAGTGAGGCCTGTATGTTCTTCAATTTCGATTATTTTCCTTTATTTTCCTCTTCACATGCAACCTGTGACCTTTCACCTTCGTTTTTGCCTAATTACCATTATTTTCATAAATAATTGTGCCATAAGTGCCATTTTTCCTTTCGAAAGCCTTTTCCATTACCTATGCCAAATTCATTTAGCCATAATAAACCGAATGAACACCCAGTAAGATTCTTTTCCCACAATTTACCTTGGAATACATGTCCTGTGACCTTGGTCTTATCTTTTCCTTTATTAACTTTTACATGGAATTTGACCAGGGCTGTTACAATATTCATCACTATCCCAACCATAATTAAACCTGCTTGTTTAAAAATAATGGGAGCAGGCACAGACCAAGACAAACCAAGCGTTGAGCAGAACATTGAATAGATGGTAGAACCTCGACATAGGAGGACAAAAGCATGAACAAGTTGACCAACAACAAGTGAAGCCCTGACACAAAAGTATATTATTGATGCTGAGGGGAGTATTTTAGGTTCCTTGGAGGCCCAAATTTTACACTGTTAGAATGGGGTCAAGTTTATAATAATTGTTGGGTAGGCTCCCCCTAATTAAATTTTCTGTCAAATTTGTGTAAAGATCCTGCATTTTGAGGATCGGAGCTCAATTTGTGCAGTGTTTTAGGAGTCATAGGGGATTTTGGGAGGGTCAAAGCCCCTTATTTTGTAAAAGGATGGCATCAATTTGTATGTTTTGAGGTTCCCCCATGGTTTGTGGACCATGGTATTGTAACAGAAAAATATATATGTAAGGGTTGTCTTAGTAAGTAAAAGGCAAGATAATGATGGATATGTTTTGATGTTTTGAGTCTGTAATTGTCACATCTTTCAATTTTATAGAAAAGGGGAAAGCTCCTCAGCTATGTGCGCAAAGACCTTGTTAAATGTGCAGTTGTGTATGCAGACTCCTGCAGTTATGTGCGCAAGGTAAGAAGGATTGTAATTGTGAGGATCTGAAGATAATAAAGAAGATTTTGTACTTTAATTTATGCAATTACTATTTACTTTTGTGTTGTGAAATGAAACATAAGATCAAAATTAATATATGAATGTTGTTACGGTGAATTACAGTTAAGGTCTATTTATTTATGCATAGTAGATAGAGTTTTAGACCTGCGAAGTAGTATTTATGTATGAATATATCAGATTCGGTATAATACTAAGTAATATTGTGTAGCGCAATGATAGATCTAAAGATGACTTAGACTATGCCAAGGTCCACACTCCATAATCCCTCTGGATGCGGAAACCTAGTTCCAACATCCCCCAATATTACCTTGGGTAAGACTGTGTTCTGCGCGAGCAGATCATTGCTGAAAGGGCTGGTGATAAAGGGTTTTTTTGGTTAGTGCAACTAACTATGAACCTAGGTATAATCCCCTCAAGCCAAAAAATCATTATGTTTCTAGGACCAGGATCTATTTGAGGGATATGTGATGGGGCATCGAACCAGAAAAGGGGTTCAAGATTAGGTCTATCTGAAGGTGTGCGAATTTTCAGCACAATAGAATAGAAATATTCATGTGTCAATAGAAAGGTGGTTGCAGAAGTGTATCTTTATAGATGAAAACAAGATATTTTTTGCATCATTTGCTAATGAGATGCACAAGTTGCTTTGAAAACTAGATGAAATTAAGACTTATTGCAAGCGCGACGACCCTATGGCATAGACCCCAGAGCTCATTAGGCAACTCAAGGAGATTGAAAATAAGATCAAAAGGTTTGTTGATTACTAGATCAAATGTGTTCTCAGAGGCTTTATTACTTAATTTGTGATTGACACATCAATATCCTACAGTGAATATGAGCACCAGTTTTTCAAGGGTCTTTGAGGTAAGTATTTGAATTCCTTAGAGCTCTAGATTAAGATGGTGTTATGTGATAATGACGTAATGTGCATGCAAGCAGATTGATGTTTAAAAGAAACAATATTAGAACTATGCAGAGTGGAAAGTTATTCAGAATAGACTGAGATAATTTCACTGAAGCTATTTACAGTCCGTTATTGGGTGACTCAGAAAGGAAAGAAGAAAGGAGAAACCTTAGCACGCCAAGAGGTGCATCACAGTCAGATAATCAAGACACTTATGTGATTCTCCATCTAACCACTCCACCTCCACCTCCACCTCCACCTCATACACCTGCATCTCCACCTCCACCTCAACTTCCCCCATTTAACATGGCTAACACAGTAAAGATGCATGTTTTAAAGGGTCAGGGATCAAAGGATCCCGAGAAATTTTGGTTTGTCGTAGAAGTTGTATGGAAAGAACAACAAATCAATGATGAAGACATGAAGAAAGCTTAACTTGTCACATCATTGCAAGACAATCCACTATCATCATATATTAAGTACATTATAACAAACCTATCTACTTCACTACCTGACACGAAGAAAGCACTGAACACAGAGTTCAAGAAACAAAAGTCACAGTTGCAATGCATTATGGAGATAAAAGAGATTAACCAAGAAGACAATGATGAGGCTACCTAGAAATTACATCAGAGATTAAAATATTTGTCGGGACAAGTCAAATTTCAGATATCCAATGAGTAGCACAAGGAGAGGTATATAGTTGTGTTATTACCACATCTCAGATACTACTAGTGTAGCAAAAGATCACATCACAAGTTGAGGCATTAGAAATTATGATGAAGCTAGCAACATCATCGATAAAAGGTATCCACGTAGGAGTTCAACACTTGCAGACCCAACTAGCAAGCTTAAATATGCAGATACAAGATTTGAAGAAGGGAAAAGAAGTTCAGCCTGATATGTGATCAGAAGTTTGGTGAATAAAGTTTAAAGTGGAAATTCACTATAAGGACATGTGTCATGTCTCTCATGATTATTTGGCTGCTGGAGGTCCTAATCCTCTGAATCCAAAACCTAGTGTTCAACCAAGTATTGAATTGAGTGTCTTTTGTACTATTTTCAAAATTTCATGCCAGAACCTGGCTGACCACTATTATTTGTTACAGAAGTATGTGTAGTCACCAAAGTAGTTATTTTGTAACTTCTACCCATCTGTAGGACATGATCAAACAAAATTTCGTAGATATGATTTGATGATAGAGAAAACAGTGGCATACAAAATGCAAGTTGAAGGCCACAGAAAGCAAGGTCATGGTTCACCTATAGCATACAAAGGATTACATGGTCAAGGAAGTGGTCAAGCAGGGGGAATTGGATGAGGTTGGGGTCAAATTATATGTTACAATTGTGGTTAAGTTGGACATTTTGCACAGGATTGTCAAAACTCGGCTACCCCTTCATGTAAGTATTGTAGACAATTTGACCATGTAATAGAGGATTGTCTTGTTTTGATGGCTAAAATGCAGGAAAAGGAGAACCAGTAACCTACACAAAACTTGTAAATGATGAGGGTTGAACCATGTGAAGATGATCCAAGTGATCCAGGTGGATGTTGGTGGCCACCACCTATCCCATTTGACCCCCACAACTGTCTCTTTCAATTTTCAGTTTCCTTAATTATAGCATAGTTTACTATTTTTAGCAGTTTTTCAGGTCCTAAACTTCCGGAGCCGTTTTGAGGCCCTAAACGACGTTTTTTGGGAAATCTACCGCCAGTGATTTTTTTACCAAAAAATTGTCTTCTCTGTAGTAGTCCTCGAAGAGATCTTTCCAACGGGCTATCATGCGTGTCAAACGGAGATAATACGACCAATTCGCGACCCCGGGATGTTGATGTACCAACTTACCCAAAAACGAGGCCCACAATTTGGCGTTTCATCTTCTAGGGTTAGGTTTTGGAATGTAAAGGGCTTTCCATTGTTTCTCAATAATAAATAGGCCTTCGAGCCTCATTGTAACACAGTTTAGAGGCATGTAGCTGCCACATCTCTTCTCAGAGTTAAGCTACCATCGCCCTAGCTGGTTTATTTCCATTTCTGTTTGTAAGCATATTTCAGTATTTTACAGTAATGAAATGAAGTATTATTTCCGTTGCATATCTATCTTTATGGTTATCTCTATATTTTATTGCATTCTTGTTTAAGTCCGGATCGGTGGTATCAGAGTGGTCTGCTTTTTCTCTGTTTTTCTTTGCATGTCCCAACGAGGTTGGGATATAAGGAGTTAGGGCTTGAACTGGTTGAACTTTTGCAAGACCAGCCTCGCAAATCTCGACAACCTCCCATGGCAGATGAGAAGAAAGACGAGGGGGCAGGAGATCTTATCAAAATCTTGCTCGAAGAAGCCCTCGAGCGACAAAGGAACGAGATGATGGACAACTTTGCCCAGATCCTTCAGCGGCTACCCATAGGCAACGCCTCTGTTTCCAACAACTACTCTAGAAACGCCACACCGTTTAAGGTACAAGTTAATTTTGAAATCCCCATCTTTGAGGGTCAAATAGACACAGATGCTGTAGATAAATGGTTAAATCTACTAGATGGGTATTTTTTTGTTCATGAATTTTCAAGTTGGGAAAAGATTGTTTTCGCTTTTCTTAAAGCAGCCCCCCACGTCGAGGACTGGTGGGAAACCTACTATGAGTAGAAGGATGGAGTACAGGCTCACTATTTTCAGCCACACTGGCTTGGAATGACTTTTGGGATGCCATCAAGGAGAAGTACTACCCTGTCAAAAGCTATGAGGACAAATACATCAAATGGACCACACTGCGGCAGGGACGAGACCAAGATGTGCCAGGGTTCACAAACATTTTCCATACCCTTCGCACATAGTTGGGCATCAAGTATTCTGAGCTGCATCTGGTACTCAAATACCATGGATACCTACACAGATACATGCAGGAAGAGATGGAGTTCTTGAACATCTCCTCACTCGGCACAGCATACCGATACACTGTCAAAATTGAGCAAAAGTTCAAATAGAAGAAACGAGACTTTGGATCTGCAAATCCGAAGCCCAAAGGATAAAGCCAAGGCCGAGTGACCCAAGACAACCCGTCAAAGCTGCAAGAAAAGAACAACACCTCGAAGCCAAAGAAGGACACAGGAAAGTGGTGTGAGTTCCACAAGAGTCCCAGTCATAATACAAGTGAGTGTCGGACCAAGAAGTCGCTGGTGGCCGAATTGAAGGCTACCGAATCAGATGCATGTTTTGACCCTGAACTAGAACCTCACAAGGCAAATGTTAAAGGGAAGCAAATCATTGATGTGGATCCCAGTGCCACTGTTGCCACCATCAAGATCTAGAAAAATAAGCTCAAAAATCCAGAGGAAGGGGAGCGTCTTTTCCACTCACAGATGTGGGTGAAGGGTTCGCCGTTGCAATTCATTGTCGACAGTGGAAGCCAGAAGAACCTCATTTCAGTAGAGGTCGTGAAGCAGTTGGGCCTACTAACTACACCACACCTGCAGCCATATAGTATCAGATGGCTTCATGAGGGACAAGATCTCAAAGTTTGCCAGCAGTGCCGCCTTCCTTACAGCATCAAGCCCTTCACAGACGAGGTATTGTGTGATGTTACACCTCTAGATGTTTGTGATGTATTATTAGGCCAACGATACTTGTGGAGGCGACATGGTGCATATGAGTCAAGGCCTCGTGCTATCATTATTTCTTTGGATAATTCATTATACAGCCGGAGGTAGCCCCACCTACCGCCACCTCTTTGATCACTGCCAAGAAATGCAGCAAGCCCATCTCCTAGACTAGGAAATTCATTTTCTGTTTGGTTCACTCCTAAAGTAAGGGGAAGATCGTTGCTACATCCATGACCCCCGCAAAGGGTTCGTCCATACAGCAGCAACATCAAAGGGATACGGTCATGACAAGACACAGGAACAACTTCTCCTCACCCACAAGGGTACCACACAAGTTTCAGGTGGGTGACAAAGTTTGGTTGCAACTGCAGAGAGAATGCCTTACTAGAACCCATCAGAAACTCAGACCACTCCAACATGGTCCTTACACCAGTACCAAGGCTACAGGAAACAATGCTTTGAAGCATAGCATTCCTCCATTCCTTTACATGCACCAAGTTTTCAATGTGGACCATCGTCGACCATGCTTCCCACCATTTCTGGACACATCAGAGATTGCAGAACAGGTCATCAGAGACCCAGCTCAGCAGAAGCTTCCTCATCTCAAGGAGGAACTCAACGCAATGGGGACCATTACTTCCTAAGGGTGGAGGAATGATCTAGGTGGATTTTGGTGGCCACCACCTATCACATTTGGCCCCCACAACTATCTCTTTCAATTTTTCAGTTTCCTTAATTATAGCACAGTTTACTATTTTAGCAGTTTTTCGGGTCCTAAGCTTCCGGAGCCGTTTTCAAGCCCTAAACGACGTTTTTTGGGAAATCTACTGCCAATGATTTTTTTGGCAAAAAACCATCTTTTCTGTAGTATTCTTCAGAGAGACTTTCCAACAGGCTATCATGCGTGTCAAACGGAGATAATACGACCAATTCGTGACCCCGGGAAGTTGATGTACCAACTTACCCAAAAACGAGGCCCGCAATTTGGTGTTTCAGCTTCTAGGGTTAGATTTTGGAATGTAAAGGGTTTTCCATTGTTTCTCAACAATAAATAGGCCTTCGAGCCTCATTGTAACACAGTTCAGAGGCATGTAGCCGCCACATCTCTTCTCAGAGATAAGCTACCATCGCCCTAGCTAGTTTATTTCCATTTCTGTTTGTAAGCATATTTTAGTATTTTACAATAATGAAATGAAGTTTTATTTCTGTCGCATATCTGTCTTTACAGTTATCTCTGTATTTTATTGTGTTCCTGTTTAAGTCTGGATCATGAAGTGGCGCAGCTAGAGGAGGAGATAAAAAAGGGGAAAAAAGCGTATGGCAGATACATGGGTCACAAACGCTAACAAAAAGAATACTAGGTTCAATATGCAAAGGGAGAAAGAGACCTTCTTGAAAGTGAAGAAGAGTTCGATGGACCTAGGAGCTTCGACATCGAAGATGTAGATGCAACAGCTAGTACCACACAAGAATAATCCTGAAGTGGTTATTGCGACGGAGAACCTTGATCCAACCATTCTGAAGTCATTTCTATAGACATGTATAAAGTTGATAAGGGATCAAAAATCAGTGGAAGGATTGCAAGAACTAATTGACAACTTTGTTATTAAAGAGAAGTCATGGCCTGAACAATGAGAAGTAAACAAAGTATACAGAAATAAGAAAAGGATTAGCTGAGAGATGCAATAAAATGCGGAGATCAAAAAATTCGAAATGGATAAAGTAGTTATTGATTTGGGATCAAATGTGAATGTATAACCAAAGTATACCTCGGAGTGAATGGGGAAACCAAATCTAAAATGGTCACAAATTCAGCTGCGCATGGCCAAATGAGTAGAAAATAATCCCAATGCATTGACTGCATGGCGTTGTTGTGGACATTGAAGGAGTAAGTGTGGTGGAAGACTTTGAAGTCATTGAGATTGTGAAGGACAACATTCTGTATCTATCTTTACTTGGACTCGATTGGGATTTTTATATGGATGTTGTAATCAATCTAAAAAGAGGAGTATAGTATTCGAGAAGAATGGTATCAAGGTCATTGCTCCTTTGGACCCCTCTGAAGGAGCACGGTATACAGAACCTCTCCGCAACGAATATGGCAATGAAGATATCGACAAGATCATAATTTAACTGCATGGAACGAGGATTGGATCATCCCCACCATAGATGGAAGGTTAATATGGGAAAATGATAGTTCGTGTGTCTCAATATTGGATGAGGAATTTGATAAATCATAGAACCAATTGGATGAAGTTTCTACTATGTGATGTAACAGACTTACAAAATCTCTTCACTGCATCTCAACAGAGGTACATAATTTACCTTACTATCATGGGATAATTGATGTCATATTATTTCTTGATCAGTTTGAAGGAGATGTACTGCAAGAACAATGATTCCAGGCCTTGGATATAGATTTGAGGTCTACACATGCGCGATGGTGGGGCACACATAAAGATAGTATAGGAGATTGGAAGGAGTATCACCGATTGATAAGGCTTAGGTTTGATCATGCAAACACAAGGCTCGTAGAGAAGTATAAAGGTAAGGATGATCCCTGAGAGCATTTTTATCTTTGGACTACGACATGGGGTGAAGAACCTCAACGAGAATGGGTGCACATATTTGTCCACACTTTGGAAGTGATGCTGATGAATTGGTATCTAGAAATGAAGCTACTCCATGGCACCACAAACTAGTATGATCTGAAGGAAAGCTATATATTAACCTTTAATGTTGAAGATGATTTTCAGTGTATTGATGATTCCCTTCAAGAAATCAGAGCAAGAATTTTTCGAACACCAAATGAGCCTACGACTTGGTTATATCCCAATTGCAACGTGTAGTTAGAACAAACAATATAATGCTATAATATGACCATGGAAGAGGGTGAGGAAGATCAACGCAACATTGACATCCCTGAATCAGAAGGACATTGTGAGTTTGTGATACCACAAGTTGAGATACTTGGCATAACACAACCTATTAAGATGAAGCAAGTCAATATAGGCTGAAAGGTGGAGCCGAAATTCGTACGCATGAGAGATTACTGGGATGAGGATAAAGTAGGTAAGGTTTCCTAATTACTGCTTGAATACTAGGAGTTGTGTCTAATGAAGCTCACTGAGTTAAAATGAATGAGCATTTGAGTTGTGGTAGTTATTGAAGGGTCAATTCTAACCCCATTCCCAAGGTGATAAAGCAGGTCAAGAAAGTCGTAATGGAAACCAACCTGGAGGATAAAATAAAAAAGAGGTTGATTCCCTCCTGTGAGGTTATTTCGAGAATCTATGGACTACCAAAAATCCATAAGGAAGGGGTCCCTCTCAGACCAATTGTTAACACCATTGGTTCCCCTACTTATGAATTAGCTAAGTATGTAGCTAAGATCCTAAAACCTCTGGTCGGTAACACAGACTCCTTCATAAAAGACTCAACAGATTTTGTTAATCTTATTAAGGATAAAAGGGTGGATAAAGAAGATATTCTAGTAAGCTTTGATGTCGTATCCTTGTTTACAAAGATTCCCCTTGATGAAGCTGTACATGTTATAAGGATGGCCACTGATCCTCAAACAGTGAAGCTTGTAGAAATCTGTTTAAGGTCCATTTTCTTCAGCTTTCAAGATCACTATTATGAACAAATTTCTGGAGTTGCCATGGGTTCCCCGCTCTCACCTATTGTCGCCAACCTATACATGGAGTACTTTGAGAGGAAAGCCCTTGACTCATTCCACTTGAAACCAGCTTGGTGGAAAAGATTTGTCGATGACACCAACCTGAATAGGACCCATGGTAGAATAGAGCTTGATAAATTCTTCAATCATCTTAACTCTTTATCCTCTGAAATCAAATTTACTATGGAGCTTGAAGAGAATGTTAAGATCCCCTTTCTATATGTCGTGATGAGTAGAAGGGAGGATGGTACTTTGGGACACGAGGTCTATAGGAAGAAAACTCACACTGATAGCTATCTTCATGCTGACTCTTACCATCACCCCTCCCAGAAATCTGGCGCTCTAAACAGCCTAGTTGTTAGGGCTTTCAGGATTTCTGACCCTGATCACCTGAAGGAGGAGATTGAACACTTAACCTATGTCTTCAGGAACATTGGATACAAGGAGTGGAGCATCAAGAAGGCTATAAGAAGGGCTCAAGACAGGGCCCTCTCGAAGCGTACCCCTGAAGACAGGAAGGAAAAACAAGGGAGGGTTTACCTTCCATTCATCCAGGGGGTTACCGACAAGATCGCAAAAATATTAAAAAGGAGAAACATAGACACTCAATTTACAACATGTGGAATGATAAGGCAGATGATGAGGTCAGTTAAGGATAACATTGATCGTCAACAACTCAAGGGAGTGTACAGGATTGATTGCTCTTGTGGTAGGAGTTATATTGGGGAAACAGGTCGATCTCTGAAAACCAGGCTTAAAGAACACGCGGCTGACATAAGGAATGAAAGGTCCCGTACATCAGCCCTTGCAGAGCACTCATCCAAGACCAAACATCATATGTGTTTTGAAGACACCAGGGTAATTGCAAGGGAGGACAATTATCACAAAAGAAAAATCAGAGAAGCCATCGAAATTATGAAATTTCCGCAGAACCTCAACAGGGACAATGGTAGTGAAATCAGTGGAAACTGGTTCCCCTTGATTAGACAGATAAATCCCTCGAGACCCTTGGAAGCTTGAGGATCGAAAGGACATTCCATTCAGAAGGTTTGGTTTATTAATTAATCAATGCAAATTAATTTAATTTAATTTAATTAATTATATTAATTAAATTAAATTAAATTAATGGCTTAATTAAATAGAATTAATAATAAAAATAAATATAAAAATAATAAATAATAATAGAAAAATAAAAGTAAAAATAAGATTAAAAATAAGAATAAAATATGATTAATCATCATAATAAAATGTGATTAATCATCATGATAGCAAATTAAATAATTTAGG
>APFE031742573.1:64992-105176 GCA_000404065.3 Pinus taeda | reverse complement strand
TAAAATGTGATTAATCATCCTGAAAATAATTAAAAAGCAAATTAAATAATTTAGGGTTTTTCTAAAATTAATTAATAAAATGAATTAAGCAAAAGGATTAATTAATTTTAATTAGTTAAAATCTAAGGTTCAAATTCTAATTAAGTAATTGATTAATTAATTAATGTAAATTAAAAAATCTGATATTAATTAATTAATGAATTAATTAATTACAAATTAATTGATTAATTATCTATTAATAATTAATTGTTAAGTGTACAATAATTAAAAATAAAAATAAAATAAGTTTTGAATCTAATTTAATATATAAATATAAGCATAATAATAAAAATAAAATTCTTATGTTTTATTATAAATATTAATTTAAAAATAAATTATTATGAATCTAATTAAAAGAATGATTATAATAATTTCAAAAATTAAAAAATAATCATGTGTCGGCCCTTATATATTAGGGTTCTTTTGTTTATTTATTCCCAGGCACTCAGCTCCTTCTCTCAAATAATCTTGCATTCATCTCTATCTTTCTGATTTGTCCTGAAGATGGACCCGCTTTGGGGTTTGAAACATCGGCAGAATGAAGTTGAAACTGTGGACAATCCGAAACATGAAGCTACAAAAAACTTCCACAAAGTCTTGAAATCCAGCATTGTAGGTGATCTGGGAACAACGAGGATCACTTTGAAGCCATATGTGAAACCTGTAAAACAACAACCATATAAGCTAAACCCAAAATACAAAGTTAAGGTGAAGAAGGAGCTTGAGAAGATGGTTGTAGCTAGTATAATTCAACTTCTGGAAGAATCAAAATGGGTGAGACTGATGGTATTCCAAGATAACAAGACTAAGGGAGAAATAAGGATTTGTGTCGATTTAAGAAGTTTGAATGACACATGTGTACATGAACCATTCCCAGCATCATTCATTGGATAATGTGGGAGGAAATGAGGCTTACTGCTTTATAGATGGTTTTTCAGGGTAGAATCATATTAACATCATACCAGAAAGTAGGAGTAAGACCACTTTTGCTATTGAATGATGATCGTTTCAGTATACAGACATGTCGTTTGGGTTGAAGAATGCAAGTGTGATATTCTCCAGAGCTGTCATCGCAACATTTAAAGAATACATCCAAAATTTTTGGAGGTTTACTTTGATGACTAGACAGCCTTTGGAGTCTTAAAGAAGCATGTTTCAAGCACATGCTTGATGTTGGATACCTGTAGGAAATATCAAATATTGTGGAACCTAAAAAAGTGTACATTTTTTGTACCGTATGGAATATTACTGGGACATGTTGTTAGCAAGTAGAGGAGGACTGTGGATACTGCAAAAATTGTTGTTATTACCAATCTGGATTTGCCGAAGAATGTGAAGCAGCTACGCACGATTCTAGGGCATGACGGTTTTTAACGGAAGTTCTAAAGGCCTACGTGTAGATTGATGCGATGATGGAAAAATTACGGAAGAAAGATGTCACATTTTTTTGGGATGATGAATGTCAAAAGAGCCTCCACATATTAAAGGAAAAAATGGTCACTGCATTAATCCTGGTGTTTCCAGATTGGAAAAAGGAGTTTCACGTTCATGTAGATGTGTCGTGTATAGCTTTTGGCGTTGTCTTAGTGCAATTATGAGAAGGTGATCTTCATCACCCCATCGCATTTGTGAGTCAAAAATTATCTAAGGCATAAAGGAATTATTCCACAATGGAATGAGAAGGCTTGGCTATGGTGTACACGCTACATGAATTCAAGAATTACTCATTAGGCATGCATTTCAAGATGTTTACGGGCATTCTATGCTAAAGTACTTGGTGAACAAACTTATGATTGGGGTGAAGGTCTGCAGATGGCTATTGTTGTTCCAAGAATATTATTTTGAAGTAATAGTAAAGGTAGGACAATTGAACGTTGGGCTAGATCATCTGTCTAGAATTGAGACCAACGAATAACCAATGAACATTGAGGAAGGATTGCCTGATGCACAACTCTTTTTAGTAAGGGTTTTTGATGATAATTTCACCCATATGATTTACTCTTTGTCTATAGGAGTAGCCCTTGTGGAGTATATGACCCAACAAAAGAAAGAACTCATAGTCAGAGCTGTAGAGTTTTCTCTGATTGCTAGACATTTGTATAAAATGGGCCCCAACGAGATATTGGGTAGATATGTCCTTCAAAACAAAAGACATAGTACTTTGGCAAAAGCACATGCTGGTTTCACGGGAGGACACTATGTAGGAAAATCCACCATGCAGAAGATTTTAAGAGTTTGACTATGGTGGCCCATGGTGCAAAAGGATTCCAAAGAATATTGTAGTGCTTGTGATGTCTTTCAGAGCACCAAAATACCATCGAGGAGGGATGAATTTCTACTGAATCCACATGTCACCTTGTAGGCTTTTGATAAGTCGGTGATTGACTTTTTCAGGCCGATCAATCTGCTAGGAAGGAATACTAGTGCGTGATACATTATTACAACAAACGATTATCTGGCCAGGTGATGAGACCTAGAAATGGGTAATTATATGGGCTCATTTTGCCTCTTATTTCAACTTAATCCACCCTCTTCATTAGTTTATATCATGTTTTTGAATATATTTATGCTAATAGAGTGAATTGGGTTAGTCATTTTGCCATGTAGTCTAATGTCTGCATTATGCAGATTTTTTGGTCAATTTTGGACAAGGTCAATTGATTTATGAGCAAATGGCAACCAAATTCGAGGAAGAACAAGGGAGAGGATTTGTAGGAGGGTGTCCCCTTCATTCATGAACCCTTACGTCAAATTATCCATCATAAACTTGGAGCACAAAAGCCCACATTGATGATTCCAAGGAGCAGCCGAGCAAGTCAAGTAGGATTGTTGTTTATCTTCAGTTCTAGGAAGCCAAGTTCCTTGATTTTAGGAGGGTGTTGGGGGACTCCATTTGTATAAATAGGGGGGCTTAGGGCCTCAGTTTTGTTAGTTGGAGTTTAGCCAGTTCATAGTATATTTTCGTACTTTTCTGCAGCATTGTACTCAACACATTTTTGAGCTCTTTTTAAATACAACTTTGTGATGTAACTCTTATTTTTTTGATAAATGAAGATGAACCAAGTTTTGAACCAGCACGGATCCTTTCTAGAGGGCTAAAGATCTTCGTTTAGGGCCAAACCCAGGCTGCCCAACACCTCTTTTGTGTATTTATATGCTTTTTCTTTCATTCAAGAGATAATTTATGTTGTTTAGGTTAATCTTGCTTTGTTAAATTAGGTTGCTTTTGATGGTTATAATAGTTGTTTTTGTTTCAAGTTGCTTAAGTAAGTTGCTACAGTAATAGAAAAAGATCCAAAAAGGCTAACAGTAGGTCTTGATCTCCTTTCTGCTTTCTTGGGACCATGATTTGAGTTCAAGCCACTACTATTACCACCAAAAACATAGTTTTTGCTCTTCCAATGCAACTACTAGTGTGATATTTTGAGTTGGAGAAGCTGATATTAGTTCGGATTCACATGCTTAGATCATTTCCTATTCATTTACCATGGTTTTCTCACATGATTTTCTATTCATAAGATACTGTTCAACATTTCTCTGGTTTTAGGTCAGAAATTAGGTTAATATAGACAAAACTCAGTTTTTCGGTTCTTGTTTTGGTCAGTTTTGAGAAGTAAGTGTGAAGATCTCTTGTAGAAAATTCCAGCTCATCATTCCTCCATAAAATAGCCAGTACCAGCTCACCTCTCATACATCCCCCAGTTCATGTGCCACATTTCGCCAATCTGCCCTAATTTTTGTGTTTTTTCACAAAGCTGCTTTCTTTCCCTTTTGAACAAATCCAACCATCTCCTTCATTCCTGATCTTCCTTGACAAGTTCTAAACACCTCAAAACCTTCATCCAGCCTTCATTTCCCTTTTCCCATCATTTCTCCACATTCAAACCTCCAAAAACCACTTTCGGCCTCCTCCTGTAGATCCTCGTGTAGAACCTCCTGTAGATCCCCTGCAGCATCCTCTAGAATTTCCTGTGAGTGATTTTTCGAAGTCTGATTGCAATGGAAGTCTCTAGAAGGATACTAGGGGCTTATTAGGACCTCTCCACACCTTCCTCACCTTCTGCAAGAACCAACTACATCTTCCTTTGCCACCAAACCTCTACGCAGTCACAACCGGTCAAATCACAAGGATAATAATTCCACATAAAATATACTCAAAAGTACAAAAAGATGATTTCTTCTTATTTCTCTTTAGAAGTAGCTTGAATAAATGCAATTTACCTTTCTAGTAGTCAATGGAATCCATTTCAGTAGTTTCCATCTCTTTTCTTGCAAAAGTAGGGTTAGTGGGTAAACTAGGGTTTGTTAGGGTTTGCTAGGGTTTGTGTTTCATTTCAGTTTTCATTCACTTTCTACAAGTAGAATAGCCTCTGTAGAGTTATCTTTCTTCCATCACAGTTAAAAGCTTCTTCTGAGAACTCATAAAATTTGGCTTAAGCTCCTAGCGAACTTGCGCTAGTTGATCAAGTGACAGCTTGCAGTAAGAGCTAGTACTTGTGCATATAGCACCGTCGCTTCCAAGTTTGTTACGAACTACCAAGTTGATAAAAGTAAAGAAGGAAGCCCCAAGAGTTGCAGCATTATTTCTGTAATACTAGAGCTCACCGCTCTTTTTGGCGCCGTTGTCGGGGAAGTATCAGAGTATTTTGTGATTACTGCTTTTCTTCTATTTTCTACTGCAACATTCTGCTAAGTAGTTTATTTCAGCAAAAGTAGAGTAGTTGTTTCATTTCAATTCTACAAAAGTAGATTAGCCATTTCCTGCTTTCATTTCCATTCTGTAATTTCATTTCAGCAAGCATATATTAGGCATTTCCTGCTTTCATTTCCATTATGCAATTTCATGTTAGCAAGCGTTAGGCATTTCCTGCTTTCATTTCAATTCTGCAATTTGCATTTAGCAAGAGTAGATTAGTCATTTCCTTCTTTGATTTCAATTTTGCAATTTCCATTCCAGCAAAGTAGATTAGTCATTTCCTTACTTTCATTTCAATTCTACAATTGCATTTCAGCAAGTTCATTTCAGTTAGTCGCAATTTGTTGTTCAATTCAATTTCAGTTTTATAGGTACAAGCAGAAAAAACAAAAATCGCCCTAAGATATTTCCTTTCATGCCTCGTAGGAGTAGAGATAATTCAAAAAAAAAATTCCCAACACCCCCACTGCTTCACATAGCCAACCTTCTCTCTTCTTCGGTGGCTACAATCAAGAAACACCCTTAGGTAACAGCCAGACATATTTGAAGAACCTATAGGGGAAGAAGAAGAAGAAACCCATTCCTCTAGAGCCAATGGCTGAAAACAGAAATGTTGGGAGCAATACCTTGTCTTCCAACTCATCTCTTAGAAGTGAATTTGAGAATAGGCTGGAAGATTTCAAGAGCGAGATGAGGCAGATTATTGCCATGCATATTAAAAGAAAACAAGAGGAAGTAGAGAGGGCTTTGACCATGTTTTATCCTAGGTGCACCAGGAGGCATCCTAGCAATGAATGCCCATGGAAATATATAGAGATTTGTTTAATATGTGAAGAAAATCATTCTATAGACAAGTTCCCTTCCTTGCCTAGACTTAAAGCTATATACCAAGGGGCCACAAAAGTCACTGAACAGACCTATTACATAGACCAAAGGAGGCCGCATGGACCTAGACCATATCAGTAGGGGATGCAAGGGACATATTAGGCATACTACAACCCCAACCAAGTCACTTCTATACCTTCTTAGGGTTCCCCCTATTCATCCTTCCTGGTCCATGCCTCCTCCTTGGTCCTTCACATCTCCATGTCATGCCCAACCAACTACTCATCCCTTTCACCCCTTTGCTCAGCCATAGCCTTAGAGGAATGCACCTCATCAGGGGTGGAGGTCCCAATACAACTCTCCTCCCGCTCTTTTGCCTCCACCACCTTCTCAACTGCAACCATTGCCTCTTGCTCCTCCAAGGAAGCCCCAAATGCCTGCCCAGCCGAACCTAAACCTGAACAGCAGATACGCCCAACAAGTATATAGTGGGGAACCACCATTTCTAAACCTGCACATTGGAGTAGCTCAACCCAATTACAATATAGAGGTACATCACTTCCAAACAACTCCTCTTGAGCTCAATGATATTCACCATAGCTCAGGAAGAGTATTGCAAAAAAGAGATTATATTGATATCATTGAAGGACCACCTCCAACAGAAGAAGATGCCAAAGAGAAGATCAAATAACCATGGGTTGCACTTGATGAAGAGAAGACATCAAAATCAGAGATTGAGAGAGCTCCCTCATGATTACCATCAAATCTTCTATGTATTCAAGAGAAAAATCAGCAAAAAGAGGAATATGTGAAGGTCATGATAGAAGAAGACATGAAGAATGATCCAGATCAGCAAAAGGATGAAGGACATCACAACTATATTCAAATATGATTCCAAATAGTCCTTAAGTTGCAGCAGTACTCTCTTCCTCAAATATGCTTGATCCCTTCAAAGTCAAATCATTTGGTCTCTAAAATCCAGAGACCTGTCAAAGCACACATTTCAAGCCTCCACATCATTTTTCCTATCATCTCGATGTGCACATGGCTCCATTGGAAGTATTCTTATACTTAAAAATGATTTTGTTTTTCATGTAGGGTAGGGTAGAAAAAAGGAAAAAGAAAAGAAATGAAAAATAAGAGGAAGAAATAAAAAATCTAAGGTGAAAACCTCCTCGGAGGTGCCTTAGATTGGCTCATTGATTAAAAATCTCCATGAGGCGGTCAATGGGTTGGAAAGAAGAGAAAAGAAAAAGAGAATAAGATCTCTAGGTGAAAACCTCCCTTGGAGGTGCCCAGGGTAGGAAATTAGGGTGAAAACCTCCTTGAGGTGCCTTAGTTGTTTCCAAAAAAAAAAAAATAAAAAAAAAAAAGAATTTCCAGTTGTATTGCAGGACTGTGTGAGAAATTCAGGAAGCAGTATCAAGTGCCAAGAGAGCTCTGAAACCAATAACAACACCTATCCTACCTTCCCTCACCCTTCTCCATCATTCTTGATATTCTTTCCAACTCACTATGCTTCTTTTCTGAAAATTGTGTTTTCTATAGGAGACTCTTGTAGAAATTATAGAGAGCTAGAAATGGATTTTAAAAGTAGTTTGGGGAGTGGGGAAGCTTCACAAAGGGTGTATAAATCCCCCAATAATCTTCTGACTTCTCTTCCATCATTTCCAAGTCTGCATTACAGCCCAAGCTCATTTTTTTCTTACTATCCAAAAAACTGTAGAATGCTCTAATACAAAAATACATAAGGCAAAGATTTGTTTTTTCCCTAACTTGAAAACCATGCATCCATTTAAAAAAATTGTTTCAAGGGGAGTTGTATAGGGATGATGGCAACATTCCCAAGCAATTTCAGCCAATTCTAATGCACGGTTTCCAAGAAATCAACCTCCATCACCTTTAGCCATTTTTCCATTTTCTCCATATCTATGCATCCATTTAAAAACTTGTTTCATAGGGTGTTGCATATGAGTGATAGTAACATGTCCAAGCAATTTTAGCCAATTATAGAGCATGGTTTCCAAGAAATCAACCTCCATCACCTTCAGCCATTTTCAATTTTTCTCGAAATCTGTGCATCCATTGACCATAGATTTTCTATGGGAGGTGCATAATGATGATGGAAACATGTTCAGAAAATTTCAGGTCAACCCAGTCTACCATTTGGGAGATATGGACAAAACAAGTCACTGTCCCATTAAAATCTAGCATCAGCAGCATGAGCATGCAAATCTGAAGGTTGAAGCAGACTCCTACAGCCTAGATCCATCCAGAGGGTGCCTGCACAAGGAAAACAGTCACACATCAGATAGAAACAAAGCATAGCAGCTGATACCCTTAAAAATCAAGCTCTAGAAGCATAATCAATGCAGTCACAAATGTGTAGAACACGTAAGGAGCCATTCTTGATCAAATATCGCCAACATGAGGTAGCCAAGCCACCAGTTCAGAAGCCACGAGTGCCAGCAATAGCGATCCAAGAAAAAGGTGCAAAATTTTGAGCATGCAACAACATGGTAGCGAATAACAAGTAAGTGACAAAACCTATTCCTCTGTTGCATGAGTATAATTTAGAAACTGCATGGACAAGTGAGATCATTGTGACTAAATGAGATCAGTGGCCAGCTAATTGGCCACCCTCATCCAATTCAGACAACACCTCTTCTAGTTCAAATAGCGCTCAATGGGTGCAATCAGCACGTGTGTTCAGCCAACTCAGGAAGAAAACTGAAAATAGGTAGTGGTGGCTATTTAAACTCCAATGCAATTGATGGAAGTGATTGTGGGCAGGCAACTTAAAATACCATAATGGCACTGAAGTAGGGACAAATGGTTCAGATGGGGATAATATACCCTTCCTACCACCTCACATCGTCACCACAGATCATGCCATAAGCTTAAGTATGCTGCAGTAGAAGCCTCCAGCACCTTTTGTTTTCATTTGCATCAATGAGTCCTCGGCTGCAACAACTTAGCTACCAATTGCAAAACCTCGAAACAATTTCTCTCTACCAGTTTTCAAAACCCTTTCATTTATCGGGCTCTACAGGAGCATTATCACACTCTACAGGAGTGGAAACACAGCCTACAGGAGCCTTTCTATAGGAAGGCCAGAGAGTAGCTCTGCAGAGGGAAAATTCAAAATTTTTAGCAAATTCGAGCTCGAAAAAGGTAGGCTCAGAAAACCCACTCTGCATGTTATATATCTATAAAAGGTGGTGGGATTTGAAGCAAAGTACTAGGTTAAAAAGAGAGGAAAAAGGAGAATAGAAGTTCGCTTGTGGTTTGAAATATATATACAGTCTCTCCATTTTCACTCTCTGAATAGAAATTATGTCTCTTTCTCCTCCATGATATTCTACTGTGTAAAGAAGGGATGGAACCATAGAAAATCAAGCTTGTAAAAAAAAAAAAAGTGAATTTGCATTGGGTAGTCTGCTTATTTTGTGAAAGGGAAAAAACACTATTTTGTATACTCTCTATTTTTAAGATATTGTTTTCCTCAAATAGACTGAGAAGTAAATTAATTTTAAGAACAGAGTTTGAAGGGAAGGAAAATTGTAATTTGTTAAAAAGGAAGAACACAAAAAAAGAAAGAAAAAAAGAACTCTCTCTCAAGTTCCAAAAAGAAAACCTCAGCTATGCCTCTATTTCCGGGTTTGAAATTTGGTGCCTTCCTCCTCACCTGATATATTCCAGCAGTCTCTGAACATCATCACTTACACAATCCCAATAGCCTGAGAGATTTTCAGGAACATGACTAAAGAGGATGATACAAAAACTCTCACTAATGACCTTAGTCCATCTGGAAGTGAAGAGGAGGAACAAAAAGGGGAAGCTGAGAAGGAAAGCCATGAAGAAGAATAGAACATTCAATTGGAAGAAGATGAACCCCACACAGAAAAAAGAACAAAAATAGGGAGGAGAAGAGAAACATGACACCACCAAAGATGAGCCTAAAGCAGAGAAGAAGATAGAGTCAAAAGCAGAAAAAGGGAGAACCAAAACAAAGAAAATGAAGAGGACAAGAACTGAAAAGAAGAAGCCTAAGACAATTCAGAAAAAGGCTGCCACAGGAAAGGTAGAAACTAAATAAGCAGTTGAGAAAACAAAATCAGAGACAACAGACACAAAACCAGTAGAAACAGGAAAAATAGTAGATGAAGAAGAAGAAAAACAACAGTGGGAAAAGTTTGATGCAAAAGGTGGATTCCATGGTAGGGAAGAGGATCTCATATCTGAGCCATGGAATGTCAGAGAATCAGTCAAAGAAATCAAATATGAAGAGTTAGACTAGTTGCTCAGAGAATGAGCAACCCATTCAATAGGGGGGTGATGATGAGCTCTAGAAATGGGTAATTATATGGGCTCATTTTGCCTCTTATTTCGACTTAATCCACCATTCTCATTAGTTTATTCCATCTTTTTTAATATATGTATGCTAATAGATTGAATTGGGTTAGTCATATTGCCATGTAGTCTAATGTGTGCATTATGCATATTTTTTGGTCAATTTTGGACAAAGTCAAGGGATTTATGAGTAAATGGCAGCCAAATTCGAGGAAGAACAAGTGAGAGGATTTGTAGGAGGGTGTCCCCTTTATTTATGAACCCTTACCTTGAATTCTCCATCAGAAACTTGGAGCACAAAGACCCACATTGATGATTCCAAGGGGCAGCCATGCAAGTCAAGTAGGACTGTTGTTTATCTTCAGTTCTAGGAAGCCGAGTTCCTTGATTTTAGGAGGGTTTTTGGGGGACTCCATTTGTATAAATAGGGGGGCTTAAGGCCTCAGTTTTTTTTAGTTGGATTTTAGCCAATCCATAGTATATTTTCACACTTCTGTGCAGCATTGTACTCAACACATTTTTGAGCTTTTTTTGAAGATAGTTTTGTGATGTAACTACTATTTTTTTTATAAATGAAGATTAACCAAGTTTTGAACCAGCACTGATTTTTTCTAGAGGGCTGAAGCCCTTGGGTTAGGGCCCAACCCAAGATGCCCAGCACCTCCTTTGTGTATTTATATGCTTTTGCTTTCATTCAGGAGATAATTTTTATTGTTTAGGTTAATCTTGCTTTGTTAAATTAGGTTGTTTCTGATGGTTAGAATAGTTGTTTTTGTTTCAAGTTGCTTAAGTAAGTTGCTGCAGTGACAGAAAAAGATCCAAAAATGCTAACAGTAGGTTTTGATCTCCTTTCTCCTTTCATGGGACCATGAGAGTTCAAGACACTACTGTTGCCACCAAAAACACAGTTTTTTCTCTTCCAATGCAACTGCTAGTGTGATATTTCGAGTTGGAGAAGACGATATTAGTTTGGATTCACATGCTTAGATCATTTCTCATTCATTTACCATGGTTTTCACACATTCTTTTCTATTCATAAGATATTGTTCAACATTCCTCTAGTTTTAAGTCAGAAATTAGGTTAAGATAGAAAAAACTTTGTTTTTCGGTTCTTGCTTTAGTCAGTTTTGAGAAGTAAGTGTGCAGATCTCTTGTAGAACATTCCAGCTCATCATTCCTTCATAAAATATCTAGTACCAGCTCACCTCTCATAGATACCCCAGTTCATGCGCCACATTTTTTCAATTTGCCCTAATTTCTGCATTTTTTCACAAAGTTGCTTTCTTGCCCTTTTGCACAAATCCAACCATCTCCTTCATTCCTGATCTTCCTTGATAAATTCGAGACCCCTGAAAACCTTCATCCAGCCTTCATGTCCCTTTTCCCATCATTTCTCCACGTTCAAACCTCCAAAAACCACTTTCAGCCTCCTCCTGTAGATCCTCTTGTAGAACCTCCTGTAGATCCCCTGTAGCCTCCTGTAGAATTTCCTGTGAGTGGGTTTTTGAAGTCTGATCGCAATGGAAGTCTCCAAAAGGATACTAAGGGATTCTGAGGACCTCTCCACACCTTCCTCACCTTCTGCAAAAGCCAACCCCATCTTCCTTTTCCATCAAACCTCTGCACAGTCACAACGAGTCAAATCGCAAGCATAATAATTCCACATAAAAGATTCTCAAAAGTACAAAAAGATGATTTTTTCTTATTTCTCTTTAGAAGTAGCTTGAATAAATGAAATTTTCCCTTTCATTAGTCAATGGCACCCATTTCAATAGTTTCCATCTCTTTTCTTGCGAAAGTAGGTTTAGTGGGTAAACTAGGGTTAGCTAGGGTTTGCGTTTCATTTCAGTTTTCATTCTCCTTCTACAAGTAGAATAGCCTCTGTAGAGTTAGATTTCTTCCATCATAGTTAAAAGCTTCTTCTGAGAATTCATAGAAGTTGGATTAGGCTCCTAGCAAACTTGTGCCAGCTGATCAAGTGACAGCATGCAGTAAGAGCTAGTACTTGTGCATATAGCACCATCGATTCCAAGTTTGTTACGAACTACCGGGTTGATAAAAGTAAAGAAGGAAGCCCCATGAGTTGCAACATTATTGCTGCAATACTGGAGCTCACCACCAGGTGAGCTAAAGCACAACCAGTAAGGTATTGTAGCGTAGACACTCCTGCACAATTAAGATCATTATGAGCAACCGAGGATTGTACTTCCTACACAACATTATGGAAGCATTGATGGATGAATTTCAGATACATCATCAGAAGAGCACACACTATCATCCTTAGGTGAACAAAATGGTTGAGCCTTTCAAAAAAAGTTTGGATAACGATCTGAGTAATGTGTGCATACCAATAGTTTTATGGGCATATAGGGCTACGTGAAAGAAGTTGACAGGACAGACTCTGTTTCGATTGGTTTATGGACAGGACATCATAATGCCTATGGAATACATAGTACCGAGTCTTAGAATCATCAGAGTCACAGACATGGTGGACAATGACATTATGGAGGAGAGATTAGAACAACTGATCACAGTCGAGGAAGATCATTTTATTGTAGGATTTCACCAACAAGTGTAGAAAGCCACGAAAAATCCTGGCACAACCGAAATATTACGAAAAAAATTCAAGAATGGAGACTTGGTTCTATTGTACAATAGTAAGTTAGCAAGGTTCCCAGGAAAATTTAAAATGCATTGGCTAGGACCATACATTGTCAATGATATCTCATATGGTGGCATACTTCAACTCATGAAGCTGAATGGATAATTGTTGACAATCTGTAGGGATGATTCTATCCCTGGGATTGTGCAATGACTATATAAATGTAGAAAATCCTTAGTGCTATAGGCAATTGAAAGGAAGCATGAGACTTTAAACTACTTTTCCAATGAAGGAATTCATTAAGAAGGAAGTATTGCATCGTATTCAGGAGGAAGAGGCAGATGGAGGAAGCTGCAATGAAGGAGTAACCGTGCAGCAAGGAAGGGTGTGACGTAGTTCATCTAGAATATGGTTATTGGGGTTGCTACAATTGCTTTGACAATGAAATTATTGGTAAAAGGAGTGGGGGGGATGCATTTAATGGGAATATGTGGGCCAATCTGCTGCCAAATTCCCATTTATGACGTGGATCTGAAGGAGATCATAGAGTTTGAAGTTAAAAAAGGTTACCAATACGGCAACCCACTCCACATTTGAACACTTTTCTCACTAAGATTTTGACTAGTGATTTTTAGCTTAAGTGTGAGATAAGCCTTCTGTTGCATGTCTCGTAAGAATTGAGAGGAGATTGAACAAGAATTTCTTAAACGAGGGCTAGGATTCCTCATGACGGTTACACCACCACCTCATGTTACTGGGTCTATGTCCCCAAGCAAGAAAACTATTTGCGCAAGTGTGCAGAAGAAGAATCATCCACATGAGCCTCTAGTTGGGAAATTGCCAAGAAAAGTCACTAAGAAGAAGAGAAATAAGGAGAGGTTGAACAAGATGAAGCAACCAATAGAGCCCGAAGATTCAGATGTCGAAGAAGTGATCGATGGAGTAGAAGATATTGATGCAGAAGATGTGGAACCAATCTCCAGGTTTCCACACTATATTCTGCCATGAAATTCAACCTCAAAGGTTACTAGGGACCCAGATGCTATCAAATTCAAAGTCTTTATAGCACTGTTACCGGATGAGGTACCGATTGAGGGAGAGTTGTTGGCAAAGGTGCCACAACTGAGCATGGAGGACTCAGATCTTAATATTCAGAGAGGGTATCCCTAGTTCAAGCCCAACAAGTACTAGAAAATACTTTACTATGAAGAAGTTGGAGTAATGTGGATCAAACCGATTCCATAGGTTGTAGGAATTGAGTGAGCTGGGTTGTTGAATATGCTATATATTCTCCACTTCGGGCGTAGCAATATCAACACAATCTGTGTGTACCAGTTGTTGGCATTGGTGCATGACGGATGTCTGTGGATGGGGATGAAAATCCCCATTGATGATATGTTGATGAGAAGAATAATTGTGCTTTGCTAGCAATGAGGAAACCCTGTTGACACATTTGTCGAAAAATATTTGGAGAAAAAGTTGGCTGAGATGATGAAGAAGGATTATGATATGATCAGGAAGTCTTAGGGATTTCTCATCAGCTCCATTAATGATCAGGATGTGCACTTTCTTGTGAACATTTTTTCCAATAAAATAATTAGGAAGTGTCAGGCGTATGAGGTACCTGCATCAATCATATCATTGTCAACGCAGTGCAGCAAGGGTGTCCAGTTTCACTAGGAAGGATATTTGTGCCAAGGATTTTTGGATTACTACAAGGAGGCACAAGAAGAGGGAAACTAATTCCACTATGTGTGGTTATTTATCTTGATAGATTGATAGCATGGACAATGCTAGAGGAGTCACAATTTCCAACTATGGACCCTGATGTTTGTGAGGCTGCAAGGTATTCCTCGCTATGGGTTTCCAAGGACTCGGCCCGTGTTACAGAGAAAAAACTATTTTGGGTCTTGTTTGAAATGGATTTGTGCACCTTCATCAGCCAGAGGCTGAGGCTGTCACTTGTTTTATTGGAGCAATACAAAGAGATTGCAAATTTCAAGGTGAACTTTCACCATGTACACATTCATGCCAAGAAGGACCTGGAGGAGGTATGATACGGCTGCCATAATTGGTCACTGATGATGACATCATGTAAGTGGTGAGAAAATGGCTAAGTGATTTGATAAATCCACCCACAGAAGGAGTAGAGATAGAACCAATGAACACTAGTCGAGCAAAATAATACATTTCAAGTGCATGGAATAGGAAGTAACCTACCAAGAATGGCAACAAGAAGGTGACTCAGAAAGTCACAATCAATCTAGAGAAGGACAATGCACTAGAGATAGAGCATAAAGCCGAGCACAAGGAATAGGCCACCGAAGGAGGTGATTAAGGTGGTGAAGACCCTTTTGCTGACAGTGAGAATGTAGATTCCCCATTCATCATTAAAAGGCATAAATCAAGCATTGGAGGCATGCAAAAGAAGAACAAGTCAGAAAAATCCATTGTCGCAAACACGATGTTCCTCACTGAAGGGAACATCGACGAAACTGGAGACACAGTTTGAGCTATGATTGAGGACATGTGGGGGAACATTGTAGACCAATATAAATAAGTTTTGACAAAATTCCAACAAGGCCTCAAGAAGCTACAAGTTCAAGTGAGAATGGTTCAAGTGAGCATGACTCAAGTGAGCGTGGTTCAAGTGAGTGCGACACCATCAAGCACAACTACAGTAATCACATCCAAGCTCTAGGATGTGCAACTAATAGGAGGTGCTCTATATTTTGAGACTGTTGAATATCAGGATCATGCGCAACACTGGAAAATGTTGAGTATCAAACTTGTGGTGCTCCCAAATCATACCTTGCAAAAGTTACATCAGAGAGTCACTGATGAACTAAAGATACGGTTGTAGCACACTCCGTTGGTAATTAAAGAAGTAAAAAATGAAAATCGACAAATGTTCGGGGATAAGAACTAGGCCATCAAGGATCATGTTGATGCCATTGCACACAAGTAACAACTAGAAGAGGCGATCAACAAAGCTTGCAGTGAGCTACCAGAGCTCCAGATCCAAACCAAGGAATCACTTGAAGAAAAGCTTCAGAAGCTTGTGGTAGTAGTAAAAGAATGAAAGGCAGAAGTCGACAAAGTAAAATTCAAGTTAGAAATGAAGATTAGAGAGTCACAGATGAGGCTACAACCCACAACTCCACTAGAGGATCATGAGAAGCATGAATTGGATATCAAGGATGTTATGGAGAATATAACTACTACAGTCAAGGAATGTATCCATATCTTTGAAGACATTATTGTTCCTTAAGAAACCAATTTCATGATTGTAAATAAATTGTGCTTAAGACATTAATAAACATTATTTACTGTCACTTGTTTGTCACCTATATGTATGTTGTGTTCATAAATGAAGTACCTGGAGACTTGGTTTTTTACTAGTAATACATGTATGACCAGAACATCTCATAATGCCATTTGTTGCTATATACAAATGATAAATGAAGAATGCTTGAAGGAAAAGTTAAAGATAATATGTTGATCTTTCAAAGAAGCTATTATCTGTCACTTAAAAGAATTATGAAAATGAGAACTGAATCATAGACAATATGTTGCTTAACACATAAACTAATATCTGTGACCCTTGGAGAAGTTAAAGATAATATGTTGGTCTTTCAAAAAAACTATTATCTATAACTTAGAAAGGAATGTGGAAACTTCAAGTATAGGAGCACTCCTTTAAGGAATTTTAACTTTATCTACATAAGAAAATAAAGACATGCAGTTTCATTACTATACTTGAAAAAAGAAAAAACAAGATGACACATAAAAGAGAGGGTTACAAAATTATACCTAGCAATTCATGGAAACTTCTCATTCTTTCATTAATCAATAATTATATCAGGAATACAATAGTCTAGTCTTTGGGTTCTCCAAAGTTAAAACCTTTTCTTTGTAAATTTTTCTTTTTTTATACATTTTGGAACAGTTATTGGTTTCTGAAACTGTTCAAATTATTTAACTACTTCTCGAACAATATGAAGTAAAAACTATTACAGAATTTTACAGAGGATAAAAGACACCTCAAATAACATGAAATAATAGGAACATAACTAAATTCAGAAGGAAATGATAACTGTTGGCTTGCTCTGTTAATTTACTTCTGTAAATGCCCTAATGATGCTTAATTCGTTTAGCCATAATGAAATGCATTTAGCTTGTGTAATCCTAAGCTTACATTGGTATTTGAATTGGCCAAGGTACAAAGAAAACATAGCAGACTGTCTTCCTCTTCAGATTTGGCTCTAACCCTGATTTTCCACTTTACACAGTGAAATTAATGTGAACCTTTGATTAATACGGAACTCAAAAGAGTTAATCTTGCTTTATAAACCTGTCAAATCTGTCCACTTAGTGCTTTGTTGACTTCAATCACAAATTGCAATCAGCCCAATATATCACTACAAACTTAACTTTATGCACCCTTAAGCCACATAACTATGATAGTGTTGGACTTATGCATAAATCCTTCATATTTGCACTTTTCTATTATATACCTTTTATAATGAAAATATGCCATAAAATATGTTTTTCTGCTTTTCACACAACTATCGAGGCATACCTTTCTTGCGATAAATACCCATCGTAGATCTTTGCTTAGCAGATTAGATGGTCTACAAATATTTCAGGTGGGACATACGCCCGTAGAATACCTACCAAAATGAGAATTTCTCTCTCTCCACCCATCTACTACGTGTCGAATGATAAGTGGGATTGGGTGAGCTCCAATAAAAACCATTTACCATTTTTGCTCTGCCTGAAAACCTGGCTGTAGCTTCAAATCTGCCTTTTCGTATGCCTCGTGGACCCGATGAGGATTATAAATCATAATATATATACGCCTCGGGTCCAGCCTTTCTATTATAATCTTTCATAATAGAAATACATATAAAACTACATAAATAAAATATATATGAAGGGCTTTTGATACAATGGACCCGCCACGACTTTATAATAAAACATATATATTTTCAGGTCTGCCATCGCAACTTGAAATCAACAAAACCCAACGTACATATCTTAGTGGTGTGGCGGACCCAACGAGACTTAAAACCATGATGTATATACTTTTCGGGTCTGGCTATCATGAATCGCAATTGGCAATCGGTGAATGAACCAACATATGTATTCAACACTTTATGGACCCGCCGGGCTTTTAAACATAATATATATATTTAGAGTCTGGCCCGTGATCACAAATTGCAATCGGTGCTATCAGCAGAACCAATCACTCATATCATTGTCAACCCACTGAACTTTTTAAAACACAACTTATAGTATTTTGGGTTCAATTGTAACCCTTTAACACTTGTTTCTTTTGTGAATCCGATATATTACTTTGTTACTTTCTTGTTTCAATATGCACACACACACACACACACACACACACACACACATATATATATATATATCAGGTCTAGCTCCATAAAGCCATTTATATAGTGATTTGTATAGCAACCTTGGCTACTCTAGGGCAGATTCTTTTACAGTTCTTTTAGCAATTCTTCTATGCCATTATCACTTCTTCATCTTGCTTTTATCTCTTCTTTTTGAAGTATTTTCAAGTGATTCTTGAATGAAAAATGAATATTATAAGAAATAAAAATGCATGTTACAACATCTGGCTCCGCCTGGGGTCAGTGATTTTGTCACAGAAGCACTAAGAACAGTATATTAGTGCCTTATCCATTGGGCATAGAGTCATATATGGCTTTGCCAAACTTAACTGTGTGAAAATTTTGTACAATGATCCCATGCCGATATATGCAGTGATAAGATGCTTGCACTTTAATCGCACAATATTGAGAATCATAGATCAGTAGCCTTAATTGGGCATGGAGTCCAAAATTGTGGAAACCATGAAATTTGGCAACTGAAAGCTGACAATCTTGAAGTATGGCACCTCTGCAAACCATTTTCCAACCGGGAAATTCACCCTTATTCATCAACTAATTATTAAACTAAAGAACTGCAACTGAAAAACAAATGCTCAACACCTAAGCTTATTTATGTACAAGTTCCCACATATGTACCTAATTGATCTCCATCAAGTGAAATCAATATTCCAATGGTACCAGGTTAGCATTTGGGTGCTTAATCTAGAACCATTCTACCAGTGAATCTTGAAAAATAAATTCATTATGAGCTTCTCCTGAGTTCCAATGTTGTGATCCTAAATGTGTTCATCCTGTGAAACCTTCCCTGAGTCAACAACCACATCATTGGGGTTAGAAATCCTTTCAATAGGAATAAGTCCCTCTGGAAAAATATTATCTTTCAATTGAAAATCTTTGGATTAGCTATTGAATCTTTTGAACCACTGATTCTGTAACTTATATTGTTTCTTCTTTATCCTGGTCAATTTCTATTCCCTGAAACTCCTCAACTATAGTAAAAAATTCTTTAATCTACTGATCATCTTCAAAAGCTTGCCAATTTTTAACATTATCAGGAACAGAGGGTCTATATGTCATCCCTACCTCATATTTTAGTCTTGGATTAATAGGAGACTTGAATGTACTATTAGGCACACCCAATGAATCTGCTAATCTATTCTCATTTCTTGGAATAAATTGAAAGTTAAAAACTTCAAAAAAAATCTCAATCAAATCCCATACCTCATTTCTGTATACCCTAAGCCTAGGGTGCTTTGTTTGGAGGTGACCTTTTATTTGCTTAATAATCAGCTCTGAGTCTCCAAAAGTAGTAATTGACTTAACTCCCATATGTTTAGCTCCAGGTACAATTAGAAGAAAACCAACACCTTTTCCTTCCTTGGAATAAGCTTCGTCAAAGAAGCATTTCCACACTCCTTCATTTTGCAGCTTTATAATCACATTGGCTGAAGAAAGCTTCTTCTGATTATCTTCAACCAGCTCTACATTATCATACAGTGTGAAACAAGCAAAGTCATCCTTCTCTTGGCTATATACAGGTGAATTACTTGCTTCATTTATTGCAATTTTTTTTACAAATCTAGTTTCTCTGTACAATCTCCTCTCTTCCCCACCAAAAATTGGTTTAACAACATATGTAAAATCCAATTTCAAAGCACCATCGAATTTAGCCCCCAGGACCTAGATAGAAGCATTCCAAATATATCACGTATATCTGCTACTACTACATCCATGACCAAGATTCTAGCTGGAATTTGGGCTAGTGACACTACCAAACCCTTAATAACCCCCAGACACCTAACTTTGCTCAAATCAAAAGAATACAAGTCGCTATAGGGTATGGTAACTTGTAGATCTAGTTGCTTCATTATTGATAAAGGCATAAGATTGTGTGAAGATCCTGAATCAAACATACAATTATGTAAGAGGAAGTCATGGACTAATAAGGAAATATAAAAAGGAGGTATTGAAGGGTCTACTTCCTCTACATGTTGACCAAAAAGCACTACTGGTTTATCTTCCTGCAGATTTACATTGTTATTTATAATCTCATTTTCTTTCAAACTAATAAATTCAGCAATCTCCTTTTGATAAATAGGTATTTTTGTCAATTCTGTAAGAGGAACCTGAATTCTTACCCTTTCCAACTCCTTAGTAAGACTAAACAAGTGTCCATGTTTAGCAGTCCTTTCGTTCTCTCCCCACCTTTTGTCATGACTGGGATTACTTGAGGAATTGAAACAAGTCTCTCCAAAGGAATTTTTCCAGTTTGATCTTAAGAAGGCTCAGCTTGAAGTATCTGTGTCTTGTCATTTGCATTCTATTGCTACTTTCCTTTATTCACTTGTTTTGCTGACTAAGATTCTTGTGGAATCGCCTTTGGTGAGGAAGTTGAAACTTGCTGCTTAATTTCATTTTCTTGATTTTTTGATCTCTTCCTCGATCTCAAGTCATATTTCTTATGTAGTTTAGCTTGCATAAAATCAGAGAATTGCTTGCAATATTCATAAATTTTATCTTGAATGGCATATGTTTCATCATATTCATACCCTTCTTCTTCAATACCAAGTTCATCTTCATCCACTACATATTGTTGGGCACCAAATCAGGCTATCTTTCCGTTTCATTTCCACCCCTCTTTCAATCCTTTTTTCACTTATTCATTCATATTTATTATGCTAAAACTGCAAGGTAATTACCCCTTTTTTGTCTATTGGAATATTTTATTAATGAAGTAAAGTCATGCAGTTTTTCCTATTCACAGCACTAAAACACATGTCTGACCGCAGCTCCCAGAGAACAGGGACTGATATTTCAGCATGCTATAGCAAATCCGCAATTCACAAAAACAACCAGCTGTAAGGAAGCATTGTAGCTGGAGTCACAGATCCCTGAACCATTCTTGGACCATTCTCTGACAATGTTCATCCAGTGTCGGTGTCGTTCTGAACTAATGTGTATTTATGGGTATGTGGTTACCAGTTTTTGGGGAAAGACATTGTTCTCCTTCACTGCGTATAAAAGATAGGTTATTCCTGTAAAAGGGGACCCCCCCTTCAATATTGTAATAGTTCTCTTTCAGTTAATAAAACATCACTCTTTTGCTACTCCATTCTTCATTATGATTAACGTAGCCTTGATCAAAGAGTTGTGCCCAGTCTTCTGATCAGGTGCTGCATATTTCCTGTGTATGTGTCATTTATTATTTCATGGTTGTTGTTACAGATTTTTAATTCTTGTAATTGCTTTTTTGAAGTACTGTAGTTACTTTTAGATTTATAGCAATGTTTCGAATATTAATCATGAACCCTTGGTCGGTAACAAATGGTAACCTTGCCCCTGCATATACTTTGCGTATTGCCTTGAAAGGCATATGCATCCAGATTGATAAATTAATGTAGGAAAAGGGTGAATAGATTGTTCATACCTGGACCCCAACATTTTGGTGCCATTGCCGGGGAGGCTAACAAGGTGCAAGACATGATTCAGACCAACCAGAGGGTCAATCTCTCGTCCTGGGGAGAGAACACGTTTTCTCACTCTACTCCAGGTCCTGAGTGTAGGTGTTTCTTTTTGCTTGTTTTTACTTGCTTTGCTATTTTTATAGGGCCGACCTCCTATCGTGGAGAGGGAGGAGTCTTTTGACACCCTGATCCAAGCCCTAAGTTAGATTTATTTCTTTCAAACCCTTTTGTGTTTTTTGGGAAACCCTAGCTTTTACCCTAGGGAGGGAGGAGTCTTTTGATACCCTATTTCATTTCTGGAAGTATTAGGTCTTCTCGAAGGAGTGTTTTTGTTTTTTCTTGTCATCCTAGGGAGGGAGGAGTCCTTTGATGCCCTACTTTGGGCCTGAACCCTAGATTCCTGTTTTTTTGTTAGTTATCTCTCTTTTCGTAAGCTCTTTCGTCTTGGGGAAGGAATGGTCTTTTGACACCTTACTTCAAGACTAGAGTGTTGTAGGTTGACACCAAGACCTTTCGTCATATCAACATTTGTATGAACATAGAACCAAATAAGAGGGGCAGAGGGAGAGCCCCAAAGAGGGGAGGACTAGACTTGGGAAGGAAGACTTACATCCAACAAATTATAGCAAAAGCTGAATCAGAAGCATCCTCTCACATAGCCATGAGACCAGGTGCACAGAGAGTAAAATTCAAGGGACAACTGCTAGGTCAACCAGTGTTGTCTACAGCATTCTTTGGTGATTCGACACAGAAACCCCCTCCAGTAGTATACCTGACCAAGGGAACCCTACACTGGTAATAGAAGGGGAAGAGGTTGCGAGCAGAACATTGATAGAGTTGGGTCACTCCAATGAAGGAAAGGAGGTCGTAGCTAAGGGATCAAGTCATCAAGACATAGGAGAAGGAAATGTAGGGTCACTCGCATCACCAAGGGATCGGGGAAGTGCCATCAAAGAAACTCGAATTTGAGTGGTAAGGAACCCTCGGCCATCTTCCACTGAGCCTATTGAAATACCCAGTAGTTATTGGAGGATATTTATGGTTCCTACAACCTCCACTATCGAGTTTCCAATTGGGGATTTCGGACCATGAAGCCTATTCCATTAGCAGCCTTACCAAGCTTTCATGGGCTTGTTTTAGACGACCTTGACATGTTTTTATTTGAAATTGACATAGTGTGCTGGGGGTATGACTACATGACGGACACTCAGAAGTTAAAATTTTTCCCTACTATGCTAAAAGGGACAGCTCTGCGATGGTTCGGGCCTTGGGGGAAGTTTTATTTCCACATGGGATGATATGCGGACAACATTTCTAGAAAAATACCAGGATTACTGCAAATCTCAAAACATCAAAGAGGAACTTTTTAAGTTCACACAAAAAGAAGATGAGAGCTTGGAAGACTATGTGGAATGGTTTAAGTACACATTACAGAGGTCAGGTCACTACGACCTGGATAAGGATATTTTAAAAATTATCCTCCTCTGGGATTTTTGTGTGAACTCTTTGGAATTGTTGAAAATTGTAGGAAAGGGAGATGTATCAAAGGAAACCTTCAAGGTTATTTGTGAACTATGCATTCAATGCTCAATAGGGCTCGCAAGAAACAGACAAGGGATTCACTCAACAAGGGTATCTAGCGGAGGTGTTACGAAGGCAGAAAATGGAAACCTGCTGGACAACTTGAGAATGGATATCTTGAGTACTCTGTCAGTACAGATGGACATGCTACAAGTGAAAAAGAAGCAGCTGGAACTGGACAGGACCATGGAAATATTCTACTCAAAGTGTAGAAAGAAGCACCCAGAGAGGGAATGCCCATTGAAATCTATAGAGGAATGTGCAATCTATGAATTAAATCATGGAACAAGCTCATGCCCCTCCTTGCTAGGCCTAAAAGTAGTGTTTCAAGGGACTAGAGAAGACATGGAGCAGTTGTACCTCATGGGATCTAAAAGCCATGGTAGCCTCGACCACCAATGGGAAATCAAGGTATGTACTCAGACCCATCTCAATATTTCAGTAATTTCAATATGAATCCTGAGTACATGCCCTATCCACCCATGTGTCCACAATACCAGTTTCCACCTTGCAGCAGTGGAGCCCTTAAGCTAGTTTGATCTTCCCATGGGCTCCAACTTGCCGAGGATCTTCTCCTAGGTAGCTCCCTTAGCCGATGCCACAACAACAACTCCCACTACCCTCTAATGTGCCTCCTAGTAGTCAACCTATCCATCCATAGCTTCCCATCCAACCTAACCCGAATCCTAATAATAAAGGAGATCATCAAACCGACACTCTCAACCTACCCTCATATAGCATTTCCACTACAGAATTGTATGAAATGAATTTGTGATTAGGTCAGACAATCGATGCTCAACCTCCACCAGTTATCATTAAACAACTTGATAGTGAGGGTAGAGAGTTAGAATTAATTAACAGAGAACCAAAACAAACTGATAGAAATCAGGCGCCTCCTGTAAAACAACATCAAACTGAGCCACCATATCTAGAAAGACTAACTTTAAGTAAATCAAGTCCTCAGGCTGAATTTGACTTGTTAGGTAAATTACAAAACTTATTTGTCAAAACTCCCCTATTACAAGCTATGAAGGATGTACAAATATATGCAAAGACTCTTAGGGAATATTGTTCAAAGAAGGCTACAAAGAGACCCAAAGATCCTCTTACTATTCATGTCATGGGAAAATTATCAAATTTTATGATGGGAAAGTCAATGCTTGTAAAGTATGGAGATCTAGGGAACCCAATTCTGACAGTACAAATTAATGACATAGAAATTTCGAATGTGCTTGTAGATCTGGGTGTTGCCATCAACGTTATCACCGTTGAAACTATGCATATATTAGGTTTTCGTAACCTAAAACATACACCTATAGTGCTAGAACTGGCAGATCGATCTACAGTCAAACCAATAGGGAAGTTAGAAGATGTAACAATTTCGGTCGATTCATGGCACTATGCCATAGATTTCCTTGTCTTACATACGCAATCCTTGGTTGGAGGCCATCCCCTGATTATAGGTAGGCCATGGCTGGCTACTGGTAATGCTTACATTAGGTGTCACTCAGGGCACATGGTCATTTCAAATGGACACAACACTAACAATTTAGTGTTATACCCACTTGCAGAACCAAACCCATCCACAAAACCAGCGAGTAGCAAGAAAAGCTTATCCAGGAAAGAGCTTGAAATGGAAAATGAGGAATTAAGACCAGTCCTTACTATTGGGCAAGCCCTCCAGTTAAAAATGGAATCGGAAGATGATGTAATCACCTCCTTTATGGATGATTCTTGCTATATTTAAGAGCCAAATCAACAAATCCTAGAATCCATCCTAAGCTGTGAAACTCAAGAAACTATTCAAACAGCAGAAGGATCCGAGGAGCTATCCATAGTTGCATCCCATGGAAGTATCCCAGTAGAATTAGAACCAAGAAAGACCCTAAAAATTAACCCTAACCCGTCAGAATCCCAGAGGAAGCAACTTGTAGATGTCCTTCGGAATCATAAATAAGCCTTTGCTTGGGATTACTCATTCATGAAGGGGATTCCTGCTAACTTATGTACCCAACCATATATGTATATATATATATATATATATATATATATATATATATTATATATATTATATATATATATAATATATATATATATATATATATATATATATATATTATATATATTATATATTATATATATATATATATATATAATATACATATATTAAGGAGATTGTGATCTTGTGAGACAGTCTCAAAGAAGGATGAACCCTGCATTGAAAAATGTTGTGAAAGAAGAACTTCAAAAATTACTAGACGTAGGTTTTATTTACCCTATCTCAAATAGTCAATGGGTTTCTCCCTTAGTAATGGTCCCCAAGAAAAATGGTAAATGGTGAATATGCGTGGATTATAGAGAACTAAATAAGGCAACGCAGAAAGATCATTTTCCTTTACCATTTATTGACCAAGTTTTGGACACATTGGCTGGCAAAAAGTTCTTCTCCTTTCTAGACAAATTTAGTGGGTATAACCAGACCCATATGGCTCCTAAAGATCAGGACAAAACTACTTTCACATGCCCTTAGGGAACATTCGCATACTGGGTCCTTCCTTTTGGCTTGTGTAATGCACCTGCAATGTTCCAGAGGGCAATTTTTGGGATCTTCTCTGATTTGGTGGATGATAGTGTTGAAATTTACATGGATGACTTTACTTCATATGGGGATTCATTTATAGAAGGGTTGAGAAATTTAGAGAAATTTCTTGAAAGGTGCATACAAGCACGAGTCTCCTTAAATACGGTAAAATGCCATATGACGACAGAGGAAGGAATTGTTCTGGGACATTTGCTCTCAGCTGAAGGAATCCAGATGGATCTGGCTAAAATAAAGTTAATTCTACATTTTTCGACACCCAAAACACCCACACGGGTACACATCTTTATTGGTTGTGTCGGTTATCACAAGCACTTTATATAAAAAAATTCTAAAGTAGCACATCCACCTTTTCAATTGCTGACAAAAGATTCAGATTTTGTGTGGACAGGTGACTGTGATGTAGCTTTCACAAAAATTAAGGAATTGGTCTATAGCGCTCCGATCCTTAGAGGGCCAGACAGGGCATTACCTTTCCATATCCACATGGATGCATCCCAAACAGCGGTTGGTGCAATATTAGGGCAGCAAGAGGATAGGGTACCATATGAAGTTTACTATGTTAGTAAGAATTTGACCCCTACTGAATTAAATTACACAGCGAATGAAACAAAGTTCCTTGTTGTCATCTACGCCATCAACAAATTCTGGAACTACATTACCGGGTATCCTAACCTTGTACATACTGATCATGAAACTATCAGGTATTTAATGAATAAACCTATTACCCCTGGTCATATTACAAGATGGATTTTGCTACTACAAGAATTTGAAATTACTATAGTAGATAAACCAGGGACAAATTTCCTGTCTAGGATGGAAAATGATGGTAAGAATACACCAATTGAAGATAATTTTCTAGATGAACATCTTTTTTCAGTTTCTGCTAACACTCCGTGGTATGCAGATATTGCTAATTATCTTGCTACAAGGAAGGTGCCTCATCATTTTTCATATAAGGATCAGAGGAACATTAATCATCATAGTACCTGATATTCATGGATGGCAGGGTATCTCTTTCATACAAGGGTTGATGAATAGATTCAGTGTTGTGTGGTAGAGAATGACATCTATGAGATATTAAAAGCTATCCATGATGGACCCTCTGGAGGACATTTTGCAGATAAGAGAACAGGCCACAAAGTGTTGCAAATGGGATACTACTAGCCTTCCATGTTTTGTGATGCTTGGGATTATGTCTGTAGATGTGATAGTTACCAATGGATGGGACAACCTGGGAAAGCAAATGAAATTCCTTTACAGGCCCAGATAGTCCTTGAACCTTTTGAGAAATGGGCCATTGATTTTGTTGGAACTTTCAATCCACATTCTCATAAAAAATCTTACATCTTGGTTTGCACAGATTATGTGACTAAATGGGTGGAAGCCAGAGTGGTCGTGAGATTAACAGAGCAAGTAGTGGCAGACTTTCTTTTTGAAGAAATATTTGCTCGATATGGTACTCCAAGGGAAATTGTGTCAGATGGAGGAGTGCAGTTCACATCTCAGATGATAGGGAAGCTGACGCAAAAGTACGGTGTTAAACATAGAGTGACAACCCCTTTATCACCCCCAGGTGAATGGACAGGTAGAAAGTACAAAAAAATATACTGGAAAATATCTTAACAAAAATAGTATCATGTCATCACCAGGACTAGGCACAGAAACTTCCAGAAGCTTTATGGGCATATAGAACAACATGGCAGAACACAATCGGGTTTTCTCCATTTGAGTTAGTCTATGGGAAATCCCCCTTGTTTCCAGTAGAATTTGAGATCAACATACTCAGAATAGCTTTAGAAGTAGGCTATACTTATCATAAGCACAAAAACACTGACTGGAATAGCTGAATGAGTTGGACAAGATTCGATCTGTAGCTATTCAAAAAAATACTGTTTTTCAATAATAGAGAATGAAATGACATGATACATTTATCAAGAGAAAGGTGTTTCATGCAGGGGATTGGGCATTACTTTATGACTCCTAGTTTAAATATTTCAAGGGCAAGCTATGCACTCGTTGGATGGGACCGTATGAAGTGGATGCAGAATTTGACAGTGGAACATTTATACTAATTACAATAGACGGGAATCATACTTCATTCCTAGTAAATGGACACCATCTAAAGCTATACCATTGTCTAGCCTTCAGAGATGCCTTTGCCAAACATCTTTCTGATTCATTTGGTTTAATGGCTGTTGGTATACAAGATACTCTCACTCCGCTCTAAAAAAAAAAACAAATTTCTATTACTCACTTGTTGTATTTTGCAAGAATAACAAAGGAATATAGCCAGGAGAAATGTAACACTTGGTGCTATTACTCTGTCAGTGTCATTACTCCACTGGTGCTACTACTCATCCACTACCATTACTCCACTAGTTCTATTACTCCGCCAGTGTTGTTACTCCACCAATGCTGTTACTCTGCTGGTGCTGTTACTCCACCAATACTATTACTCCGCTGGTGCCATTACTCCACCAATGTTGTTACTTTGCTGGTGTTGTTACTCCATCGGTGTTGTTACTCCACAACTGTCATTGTTCTGCCGGTGCTGTTACTTCGTAACTACTGTTACTCCACAACTGTTATTAATCCGTCGATGTTGTTACTCTGCAACTGCTATTACTCTGCCGGTGTTGTTACTCCGCCTGTGTTGTTACTCTGTAACTGCTATTACTCCACCAATGCTATTACTCCACAACTGATGTTACTTCGCCAGTGTTGTTACTCCATCACTGCTATTACTCCACCGTTGTTTTTACTCCCTATTGCTGTTACTCCCTACTGCTATTACTCCATGTTGTTGTTACTCCGCGTTATTGTTACTCCGTCAGACTTTTTTTTGTTACTTAACCACGAGGTAGGTCTCGATGTACATCTCCATTGACTTTTATGGATTTAATTAAAATATTCCAAAAGATATCAGTATGTGCCCTGGACAACCATAATTAAGTTGGGGGGTCTCGTCATAATAAATGAAAATGTACCAACAAAAATGCATTCTTGTCACATGATTCACACCAAACTAAATCTAATGGTTACGACATTTTGTAATCATGACCTCAACACATTGGAATGCATATTGTACGCAAAAATTCACAACTAGTCACCTCCCTAACACACCACATTAAACCACTGAAAATTTCCAACCGTACTACCATAACTCATGATTATTCTCTGAGATTTCTTAAGACATACTGGTACTGCACCATCCCTTTCCCTTAAGTGACCATAACATTATTATTGTTGTCAACGGTTTGTTTCCCTGTCATTTTCCCCTACCAGCTAACTGTATTCGTCGTGTTGATCCCGCCTCTATAGTGATGGGTGGATGGTCTGTGTAGCATGAGCTAGAAGACATAGCAGGAGTTCGAAATAGTCGAGAGGCATGGAAAGTCTTTGAAAATGTGGGTTGGGATGTCTACTTCGAAAGTTTGAGGGGATCTAATGAGGAAATTGTGGTATAATTCGCACTCAACCTGGAAGAAGGAAGTTCTCAGGTTTGCGGGATAGAAGTCCCTATTATAGAGGAAGCCATTACAGAAGTTAGCGGGCTCCCTCAAAATGGGTATATAGCAAGAGCCGATGGCACAATTTCTCAGAGAACCCTGAGGCCCAGAGAAGGGGCTCTTCTTCCCCAGGCCCAGGCCAGGGGAAGAAGGGGGGAAGGGGGGATGATGGAGGGGGCGGGAGACAAATCACACTCTTGAAAGGTTGGGCGGCCTGAACTTGCAGACCATTCAAATGGCAGGGGGAGATGGTTTTCAAGGAGGACTTCCCTCTCAAAGTTCCCCAAAGCCTTTTTGCAGGTAGGAGAAAGCATCACCCAGAAGGGTCGAGGATAAGACCAAAACTCATTACCGCGTCCATGGGGAGAGGTAGCAGAGTTTGTCATAAAATATATAATTTGTGAAGGGAGAGCCTCCACTGTGTTTAATTTCCATCTCTGGATATTATCTCACCTCTGATTCCCCCAAGCAGAGGCCTTTTCATTAAATGTGCCCTATTTTTCACTAAGGAGTCTTCAGCTGATGGCACATTTGGCTCAGTGGTTGCGATAGATGATGGCAGACGTTACCCATCACGAGCTAGTCTAGCTACTAGTAATGAATGCAATTAGACAGATTCCGATTTCGTGGGAGCTATTTCAAGATTCCACAGAGGAAGCAATAGCAGCCGTTCTGGACACCAAGGAAAATGAATCAGAAGAAATGGAGGAAGAATATGCAGGAGAAGATGACTATGTTGACCAGGAGGAGCCAGAGGAGATGGAAATGGGAACTAAAGAATTTGAGGAAGAGGTGGCTCCTCAAGAGAAAACCACAATTGCAGAACCAATGGAAGACATAGGAGTCAACACAGAAAGGCCCACTAGTACCACAGTCGAGGCTGATCCACAAGAACCAACCTCAACTGTGGAGCTAGTAGAGTAAATCAATAGCATGACAACAATAGAGGAAGTACCACCACAAGTAAGGACAAGACAATTGGTTCATACTGTGGGCAAAGGTACCCCACAAGGACCTCCTACCACTGTGGAGCCGATGGAGGAAGACAACCCGAATTAAGAAGAGGTCTTGACCACCCTGACCATAGCACCAATGGAAGAGGATGAACCAAGACAAGAAGACCTCAGAGCTAGGAGAACCTTGGGACCTATGGAGGAATCTCTGGGAGGACTAGGGCATGAGACTGGTGCTACTCCATAAGAACCAGCGTCAACCTCGAGACAAAACACTGAAGATCCCTACCAACTTTCCTTTTTCTCTTCTATCTCAAGAGGAGCAAGGGTACCACTGGTCATGGTGATCCCACAACAAAAGGAAGCAGCTACTGGTGAAGAGGAGGGACCAAGCGAAGCAGTCCTGATGAATAAGCCAATGGTAAGGCCAAGAAAGAATGCCATAAAACAAGAAATAATCAAGGATGGGCAGTGGAAGGAAATCCAACAGTTGGCGTAGCAGAAGCTGTCCCAGGGGATTTACCTCCAGCTGAACTAGTTGTCGAAACTGAAGAAGTTTTTGTTAAGCAAGAATGGGTGGAGCTGTGTGAACAACAAATAATACCTATCAAACAAAAATACTAGCTGTAATTTAGAGAAATAATGTGGCTTAAGATGGAGGTTATGAAATTAAGGAAGCAGGTACACAAATTGTAAAATCGCGTGAAGAAATACAAGCGGTAGGCCAAAAGATCCAAAGCCACAGTAGTGGAAGTAGGGACTTAGGTGGACTAGATAGCCACAACTTATGTTGCCACTCAAACAAACTCGTTCGAGTGACTGTTTGAAGACTGTGAATATGCCCTAATAGCCGAAGTGCAAACATGGAAATCCATTGCAACTCGGTATCAAAGTGGGGTCAAAAGAACTCAGGAATGAGACTCCACAACCATTTTTGAATATGTGGAGCCTAGAGATCTCATGAGATTGAGGCATGCAAAGCAGCAGCTCAAGATGGAGCAAATAGAAAAGCAAGTGCGAGAGTTGAAAGCTGATAAGGAGTAGATGTTAAACTTAGCATGAGAGGTGATGGCATGTCGTTCCCCTGCTTCTTGTTATTCTTTATTCTTGCATGAATGTTGACTTTTATTCTGCATGGAGAGCATCAAGAACGAGACCAGTTATGAAATAGAGTATGGTGTATAATTCCTCCACATATTGAGGAGCCATGACGTGCCAACTCAACATTTGATGTGTCAATTTTACATGCATGGGTATCTACTGCGCCTGGACAGAGAATTTAGCCCGGTCCCATATGTGGGAGACATTCATTTAAGGGCTCTCACCTCTTACACTTTTAATCTAATCAATTGGCATAAGGCTTTTAATATATTTGAGTCCAATCAGATTAAAAAGCCATTTATAGTAAGAGGAGAACATGAAAGGTCAATAACCATGTTCACTAAACACAACACATTTTTGGGAATTGAGGGAAATAAGGAAAGGATGCTAAGGACACAGAAATGGTGCCTTGATCTTTGTGTTAAACAATTAGTCACATTTCCAGATGAAGCCTTTGATTGCTATCAGAAAAGATGGATGATGTCACCTACAGCTATCCAGAACAGGGAACTGTTTGGAGCACTAAATTTTGCATGAGCACTCACCAGAGTGCCCAGGTATGTGGCATGTGTCCAAACATGCAGGGTCTGATGGATGGGGATCCGGTTACAATTCCCCATCATCTAGTTGCCAATGGAAGATTACGCCCCAACATATAACATTATAGGTGATTGGTGGAAGGAAATCCTCCTCTCAGAGGGTTTTAAGGTTCCAGGGATAGCTATGGGCAAAGAGTATGATCTTGTTCAGCTCCAGAAATCTAACAGTTTTCATAACCCAGATCTGCGGAGGAAGCAAACTGCATGAGGACATGCAGAAGGCTAGTTGGGGGGAGATGTTGGGCACCAAATCAGGCTATCTTTTCGTTGCATTTCCACCCCTCTTTCTATCCTTTTTACACTTATTCATTCATATTTACTGTGCTAAAACCGCAAGGTAATTACCCATTTTCTGCCTATTGGAATATTTTATTAATGAAGTAAAGTCGCGGGGTTTTTCCTATTCACAACACTAAAACACATGTTTGACCATAGCTCCCGGAGAATAGGTACTGATCTTTCAGCATGCTGCAGCAGATCTGCAATTCATAGCGACAACCAGCCATAAGGAAGCCATCTAGCTAGAGTCATAGATCCCTGAACCATTCTTGGACTATTCTCTGATCATGTTCATCCAGTGTCGGTGCCATTCTGAACTAATGTGTATTTCTGGGTATACAGTTACCACGTTCTGGGTAAAGATGTTGTTCTCCTTCGGTGTGTATAAAAGATAGGTTATTCCTGTAAAAGGGGACCGCCCCCCTTCAATATTGTAACAATTCTCTTCTAGTTAATAAAACATCACTCTTTTGTTGCTCCATTCTTCATTGTGATTAACATGGTCCTGATCAGAGAGCTGGGCCTGCTCTTCTGATCAGGTGCTACGTATTTCTTGTGTGTGTGTCATTTATTATTTCATGGTTGTTGTTACAGATTATTAATTCTTTTAATTTCTTTTCTTGAAGTATTGTAGTTAGTTTTAGTTTTACAGCAACGTTTTGAATATTAATCATGAACCCTTGGTCGATAACGAATGGTAACCTTGCCCCTGCATATACTTTGCACGTTGCCTTGAAAAGGATATGCACCCGGATTGATAAATTAATGTAGGAAAAGGGTGAATAGATTGTTCATACTTGGACCCCAACACATATAATGTAAAAATTTGATCCAGGATGCTCTTGTTTTTCAATAGGACCTGCCTCTATATATAATGGTGCTTGAATTTGATCTTGATCTTTTCTTTCCCTTTACAAGATTTGCAAAGGTTGTCTTCTATATTGGGGATTAAAGCTCTTATTATATTGTGTTTGCTTCTGAAAATTCTTATTTTCTAACTTTAATCTATCTACCTTATCTAAAAAAAATTTAAACATATACTCCAATGATTGACTTTGATAGGATTCTATCTTTGCCTTTCCCTTGTCTTGGGTAGGTTGTGTTTCTAGAGCTTTTCCTACAACCACTAGATTTGCTTCTATCTCTAAAGCATTTGCTTGGATTTGATCAATGGTTGGAGCTCTCCTTTCCCTTAATGTGAATCCAAAATTTGATTCAAAATCCCCTGCAAAAGTTATTTTTGCACCAGCAAAAGGAGGCTTAATCTCTACTGGGAGACTACTGTACAATTTTTTAAATCTTCTAACAAATTCAGCCATAGTTTCATCAGACTTCTTCTTTATGGAATTAAACTCCATTAATGAATACCCATGGTCTCTTTTTTCTCCCAATTTCTAGATGAATAAACATTCCATCTCTTCCCAGGAAGGAATAGAATTATTAGGAAGTCCTTTAAACCATTTTCTTGCTTCTCCATCCAAGGATTGAACAAAAAGTCTTAGAATAACATCTAAATGTTCAAAGTTTAGGATGTCTGGAAAATTGCAAAATAATAACACATGATTCTCTGCAGTTTGTTCATCTTCTCTTGTAAAACGAGGAAGAATTTTGAGGTAATCCTGTGGCATTTGATTAAACGGTCGAGGTAGTTTAAGGGGTTCATACCTATTCATCATGAATGCACGTACTGCCATGATTATTAAACCCTGATTACCAATAGATGTGGAACTTGACTTAGAAGTAAATGGAGTGTGCAGAGGTGGTAATGTGGCTATTGGTTGAGGTTGAATGATTATAGCAGATAAATTAAAAATAACAGATTCTAAAGATTTCTCTTGACAATTAGGTTCCTGAAATGAAGATGATGAAAAAGATGACTCTTTATCAAATGAATGTTCAGGTGAATTGCTGCCTAAAGCAAACAATATAGGAATTGGTGTAATTGCAATCTTAGACGTTCCACGATTAGATCTTCAATCCATTAATGGCGCCCAAGTATGTTTCATTTCTAACCTCATTGAATTTACACCCCACTTTTAGTCTTCTTCCACATAGGGAGGAGTACACACACCTCAGATCTCTGGTTCAAAATTCACTATTTTTTTCATCCTCACTTTTAAGTTTAAGAGTAGCATATTTTCACTTTTTATAGGGTTGGGAGCGAAAATGAGATTGAAGAGAGTTGTGAATTAAGGTTTTACTAGTAGCAGACTAATATCGAACCCCACCATTGGATCTTCAATCCATTAATGGTGCCCAGGTATGTTTCATTTCTAATCTCACTGCATTTCCACCCCACTTTTAGTCTTCTTCCACACAAGGAGGATTGGTTCAAAATTCACTATTTTTTTCATCTTTTCTTTTAAATTTAAGAGTAGCATATTTTCACTTTTTCATAGGGCGGGAGAGAAAAAGAGATTGAAGAATGTTGTGAATTAAGGTTTTACCAGTAGTAGACTGATATTGAACCCCACCATTGGATCTTCAATCCATTAATGGCACCCAGGTATGTTTCATTTCTAATGTTGCTGCATTTCCACCCCACTTTTAGTCTTTTTCCACACAGGGAGGAGTACACACACCTTCGATCCCCCAGCATTGGATCTTCAACCCATTAATGGCACCCAGGTATGTTTCATTTCTAATGTCACTGCATTTACACCCCACTTTTAGTCTTCTTCCATATGGGGAGGAGTACATACACCTCAGATCTCTGGTTCAAAATTCACTATTTTTTTCATCTTTGTTTTTAAGTTTACGAGTATCATATTTTCACAGGGCAGGAAGGAAAACAAAATTGAAGAGAGTTGTGAGTTAAGGTTTTACCTCTTCAATCCATTAATGGCACCCACATATGTTTCATTTCTAACCTCGTTGCATTTCCACCCCACTTTTAGTCTTCTTTCACACAAGGAGGACTGGTTCAAAATTCACTATTTTTTTCATCCTTTCTTTTAAGTTTAAGAGTAGCATATTTTCACTTTTCATAGGGTGGGAGGGAAAATGAGGGAACATAGGTAAAAGCATATGCATTTTTCCTTCTTTTATGGTTTGTCTCTATAGAGTTTATTTTACTGGGTGTACTCTATATGCATCTCAAAATTTCTCTTAGGAAATCGTATTTTTATTATTTCCAAGAAAAACTCTCCTGGGAATCCCAATGGATGTTTCCCCACATTCATGGTAAACTCATTGGGATTGACTAGTGCACCTCACCCAAGTGATTTCAAACAGGGCACCTGCCAGCACAGAACTAGCCAAATACCCAGTAACATTAATGACATTCGGTTGGGCTAACCCCTTGGCTCAATAAATCAAAATCAACTACATTATTTTCCATAATAACATATTGATCCTATTTAACATTTTGTTATAGTAACCATAACAATCCAAGCTTGTTCCTATTTTTATTTTGGTTTTTAATTCCTTCTTTGGTGCAGTGACAACTTTATATGACTATATAGATGTTTATTTTGTCAGATTATATGTTGAAAAGTAGATGCTCTCTTACATTCTACCTTGTTTGTTATGTATTGATGGAGTTCAGTTTCATTAGTTGTGACCAAAGAACTCTACCTTATCTATTATGTATTGATGGAGTTTAGTTTCATTAGTTGTGACCAAAGAACTATGTCAGGCATGTATACAAGGATTCTTGTATGACTATTTATAAACTAAACATTATCCTTAAACAAGAAAAGTAGATCCTTAATGCTACATGTTCGTATCTCAGGGAACTTCCAATCTTAATAAATGAGGTAAAATTTAAGTGTTTCCATAATCCAAATCTCAAGTTTTGTGAATTCACCCATATATGGTCCTGGAAAGCTGAAGTGGAATTTAATTATTTCCAAATATTAAGTTATGTGAATTCACACATATTGGGTGCTAGAATCTTTTGAGCAAACAGGAAGAATTTCTTTTAGTTGCATTCAAATTTTCCAAAAATAATACTAAATTTCTCCTTGACTAAAATTCTCCCTAAAATGGCTTTGGGATTGAAAATTTTGTAAATATTTTTAGGAAAACAACCCAAAATACTCTTTCTAGATTATATTTTTATAACACTAGGTACTAAAATAGTCTTCTATTTTCTGCTACAAATGTCTGATAGAATATTCCCAGAAATTGAACAGAAAATTAGGTAGATGCACTTAACGGACTAAATAATTTTTAATGAATAATCACTTAACATAAATGATGTATTAGGTTGCATAAATATATAAATTAGAAGCATGAAATGAAGAAGAAATCTCAATGAGATTGACATATTCTTAATTGAGTTGAATGAGGCTAGGAATAACTTTGACTAGAGGGTGTTGAAAATGGCATAATTTTGTTATGGTTGGATAGATTTAGAACTAAAAATCAGCAGTTTTCTTGCTTGCATAACTTGGGAAGATTTTGGTATCTCAAGTCTCAACCTTATTGAATAGTATGATTTATGCCTTGCAATGTTGAGATATGTTGTGATACCACTTGCTAGTAACCTAAACAGTTTGGATCAAAATTTAGTTGTGAATTTTACTTGCAAAAGATATAAGTGAAATTATAGATTAATTGTCCATTGTGTAGAATTTCCTTAAAATTATACTACTCCTTGAATGAATAAATCTGAAACTTATTGTTGCATGAAGACAAAAAATATCTCTACCAATTTGTAGTGGAAATAACAAAAATAAAACACAGTCACACTATAGAAAAAAACAAAATTTTCTAGGGAACCCAATTGGGAAAACACTCTGCTAGTTGTAGAAATTTAAAATACTATCCATATTAGACGTTGAGACAACTTCTTCAAGACCAGGTTCATCGATGTTTATTGCTTTCCATATTCATTTTCATAAGCATTAGGGTTGTTGTCCGTCAAATCAGAGTGGCTGGAAAGTGTCTCTTTGATTTCAAAAAGAAGATCAGGATCAACTTCATCCAAGAATCCCCTAGAAGGCTAATCAGTAGCAAGAAGAAAGGTCTTTTTTTATTTTATTTCATCACAACGTCCATTATAATCACTGATTTGTCTTCATTTCTTTCACAGTCATTTTCAATGTTACATGCAAAAGGTAATTTAGTATGATATAATCCTTAGGTAATCAACCTCAGACATATTGTTGGTTAATTTATGTTGTTTGAAGTTTATTGAGTTTGAGTTTTATCATGAAACTACTAGAAGCGTACTAGAATGGGTGAGTTAATTATCTTGATAACAATGTTATGGTTTGATCTAGTCCTTGAAAGGAACTTATAGTTGATGATCAAAATTTCACATTCCTTTCATTTTTTTATCTTCACATATAACAAATATCTTTATGTTATAGCCTCTAGCTATATATATATAGTAACTCCCACTCAGAAGTTGGATGCCATCATTTTGGAGCTTGAGCTTACTCAACTTACCTTTGTTTGAGTTGAAAATGTCGTTAGATCTCATTATATCATCTATTACAGAGCATGAATCCAATTTACCTTTGTTTCAGTTAAAAATGTAATTAGATCTTGCTATATCATCTTTTGTAGAGAATGAATCCAATCTCTCATAGTCCATTTGTTTGAGGTATAACAAAGCTATTTTAATTATTTAAACTTACTTTTCATATTCGATTTGTTGATTGTGATTCTGTAGGCCACATCTGCATTGGAAAAGGGGCATATTTAATCAAGTGTGGAAGGAGAGGGAAGCTTCAATTATGTCCTTTCAAACTTTTAAGTATGTAATAAAATTAAAAAAAAAAAAATCCATAGAATGTTGTGCTTTAATTCTTTATTTTGATAATGGATTATTTATGTGATCTCCCCTCTCTTACACACAACCAAAGTCCAGACATACATGGTTTTTGGGGATATGTGGACAATGGACAGATTTATGCTAACTATTTATCTAGAAATTTACATTGTTGAATATCAAGCATTTACAATTGAATATTTCCTTGCCACTAAATTAGAGTTGAAGAGTCGAACTCCTATTTTTTAGGCATATACCTCACTTTTAAATTAATTTATTGTTGATTCTATATAGACCTTCCATGGGAGGGAAAAGAGTAATCACTACCATTGCTTCATCTTTCTGCAAACCTAGTAAATATTCCAAATGTGTATAAATTAGTGGCTCCTTGGAGAATCCCAAGAGTGGCACTATTGTAGCAAAAAGATATTCGTTTATTTTGAGTTCTTCATTAGTGTGTTGATAGTATATTGTTTATTCCATACAATATCTCAATAGTATATTATCAAATTACAGTTAAGCCTGTCATAATATTTTGACTTACCCTCTTTTAGAGGGGAACTAGAGTGCGTGTCAAGCCTTCACATCACAATTGTATCATGCAAAGTTTACCTGTGACAATTTTTGTGGATCTAAGTAGCAAGATACTTGTTGGAATTCAAGAGGCAAAAATACTACAAAGTGGGAAAGAGGTTTCATAGTTAACCTGGATTTCACATTATGGTTGGTGTTGGTTTGTTGGCAAGATTCTAGATACCCCAACTTCTCTTTTATGACTGAGTGCAAGATTTAATCCTTCAAGATATTCCTCGCTCAATTGCCATTAAGTGATGGGTTTTCTCAGAAGTGTTGCACACCTATAAAATTTACTTGAGTTGTTCTTGATGTAGGTTTTAACCCCATACAGAAATTACCTACATACAGATTCTAGAACACATAAAATAAAAATGCAAGAGCATAACACATAAAACACATATACACAGAGATTTTCCCCTGGATCCCAAAACCAGGACTACCAGATTTATTTTTCATTATATTCCTTTCAATGTTACAATACATATTTATACATTCCAAAGCATCTAATACCATGGACCGAAAACCATAGGTAGGTCCGCCCAACCTAACATACGGTCCAAATTGTTTTTTCCCGGGGTGCTACCTCAAACCCCGTAGAGGGGGACTCTGCCCCCACTCTAACCCCTCGGTTCACTATGTAGGTTAGTCATGGAAAGAATATAACACAACCCAACATTCTCCCACTTATTGTTTTCTTTCCATGGGGGGCCATAGGAGGGCTTAGTCATTTTTCCAGCCCTGAAAACGCCCATTGTTTCTCTACACCAGGAGAACTTCTCAAAGTTCACAAATTTTTTCAATGCATTTGCAGTATTCTTAAAAGTTTCCACCTTTACCAACAACACCCTTTTTTCTTCTATCATATCCCTCACAAAGTGATATTGAACATTAGTGTGCTTTGTCTTTGAATGATATGTAGGGTTCTTTGCCAAGAAAATTGCACTTTGGTTGTCACAATCTATCTTTATAGCTCCCTGTACTAACCCCATACTTGAACACAATCTCTACAACCAAACTGCTTCCTTTCTTGCATGAGTGGTTGCCATGTATTCTGCCTCTGTAGTTGATAGTGCCACTATAGATTATTTCTTACTCATCCAAATAACTGCACCTCCAAATAGGTTAAACACATACCCACTTGTAGATCTTCTTTGATCCAAATCTATAGCCTAGCTACATCAACAAAGCCATGGATATCCAAAACTCTGTCCAATCCTCATCTTCCTTGGTAGCACAAACCACAATCACTACTGCCATGCAAATACCTAAAAATGTGCTTCATTGTTGTCCAATGCTCCTTCCCTGGTTTTGACATAAACCTGCTCAATACTCCCACTACATGTACAATGTCTAGTCTAGTATAGACTGTTTCATACATCAGGCTAATGGTTGCACTTGCATATGGAACATGGGACACATCCTCTTCCTCTTCTTGTGTCTTGGGACATTGTTCAGCAAATAACTTTACACCTACAGGAATAGGAACCTTCACCTGTTTACTATCCTACATATTAAACCTTTGTAGGATTGTCTCAACATACTTCCTCTAGTTTAACTAGAGCTTCCTCTTTGCCTGATCTCTTTTAATTTCCATGCCAAAAATATAGTTTGCAACATCAAGATCTTTCATGTCAAATTTGGAGGACTATTGGGTCTTCAAATCCTGGATAATTGCTTTGTCATTTCCAACCAGCAACATATCATCCACATATAAGACTAGATAAATAACACGATCACCAATTAATTTAAAATACACACAGTGATTTGCTTCACTTCTGGTGAAGCCAAGTCCCCATATAAATGTATCAAATTCCTGATACCACATCCTTGGTGACTGTTTTAACCTATACAAAGACTTCTCTAACT
>APFE031742573.1:42792-64037 GCA_000404065.3 Pinus taeda | reverse complement strand
AGAATTCTTCAAATTCTTTGCTGCAGAATTCTCCACCATTATCTGTCCTCAGCACCTTTTATCTTCTTCTCTGTCTGATTTTCCACCAGAGCCTTAAATTCTTTAAACCTGTCAAAGACTTCAGATTTCTTCTTAAGGAAATATATCCATGTATTCCTTGAGAAGTCATCTATAAATGATACATAGTACACAGACTAACCCAGTGATGGAACTTTCACAGGTCCAAACACATCACTGTGCACAAGCTCTAATATTTGTTTCGTCCCCTCTTAGCACCAAAGGGGAAACTCACCCGATTCTACTTCCCATATACACAATTTTCATAGAAATCAAAATTCAGATAGCTATTACTCATACCTTCTACTATACCTTTACCATGAAGTATTCGAAGGCCATTCTCTCCAATATGTCCAAGACTTTGATGCCACACCATGGTCTTCTCTCCAGAGACCACTAGATTTTTTTCTCCACTTTCAGGAACCACATTACTGTTGCACCCATCAACAATAGTGCTACCATGCAACTTGTACAGAGTTTGAGTCCAAACTACCTGCATCAATACTAGTGCTCCTCAAAGCATCGGGCAGGTATCCTTCTCGAACACTGTTTTTACACCTCCATCATCCAACTTGCTTACAGAAATCATATTTCTTCCTAATGCAGGAACATGCAGAACACCCGGAAGTGTTCTAACCCTTCCACCTTACAACTTCAACTTTACTTTTTCATGACCAATGATTCTAGCCTTCCAATCATCCCCTAAGAAGACATCACCACCATCGTATTTATCATACTCTCAAAAGCACTCTCTATTGGGAGTGAATTGAAAGGATGCACCTGAGTGAATCAACCATTCCTCATGATCTACATGTGTACTTGATGAAGCCAAGTAAACATCCCCACTTCCATTTGAGGTTGTTTTCACCTCTGCAGAAGTAGCATCATCAGATCCCTTTCCTTTGTCAGGAGCTTTAGATTTACAGTCCCTCTTGTAGTGCCCTTCCTTTCCGCATTTCTAGCACACCACCTTTGCAGGTTTTCTTGGAGATTTAGATCTCCCTCTAGATTTAGATCTCCCACTTGATGACTTATTTTTGTTTCTGTTCTGGGACAATCCTCGTACATACAAGGCATCACCATTCTGGCTCTCCATATTTTTTCGTCTCATCTCCTCCATCAACAAGGATGAGACTATTTCATCAAACTACAAGGCAATCTCATTAATACCTATTGTAATAACCAGACTATCCCATGAATCTGGTAGAGAACACAACAAACTGATGCACTTATCTTCATTTGAAATTTCATATCAACAGATAATAACTAACTTACCACAGTATTAAATGCGTTGAGATGCTTTGTCACCGAGTCTCCATCTTTCATCCTTAGGTTATACAACTTTTTCCATAGGAACATTTTATTCACCAGAGACTTAGATTGGTACAAAGTCCCTAACTTGTCTCACAAAGCCTCACCATAGCTTCCCCTGATACATTCAGAAATACTGAATCTGAGAGACACAATCCTATTGTGCTCTTTTCCTTCCAATCCAACTTCTTTCATTCTTCATCAGACACTCCCGTTGGTTTAGTACCTAGATCTACCATGATCCACTGATCTTTAACTACCAATAGATCCTCCATCTTGAGTTTTGATAGCTCAAAACTCTGACCATTAAATTTATCGATCTCTATCTTTCCACTACTCACCATCTTCTTTCAGGACCAGAATCGATCTCGTAGATCTCCCACTAAATAGGGTCTACCACAGGCCCAAGCAAAACTCCTCAGCAACAAAGACATCCCCTTAAAGCCAAAACAACTTTGATACCAAATGTAGGTTTTAACCCTGTACAGAAATTACCTGCATACAAATTCTAGAACATAGAAAATAAACAATGTGAGACCATAACACATGAAACACATATACACAGATATTTTCCCCTGGATCCCAAAACTAGGACTACCACCTTGATTTTTCATTATATTCCTTTGAATGTTACAATACATATTTATACATGCCCAACCATCCAATACCATGGACCAAAAACAATCGCATCCAAAACCATGGACCGAAAACCATGGGTAGTTCTGCCCAACCTAATATCAGGTCCAAAAACAAAAATCCCGAGGCACTGCCCCAAACCCCGTAGAGGGGGACTACCCACCCCCCTCAAACCCCCAAGATAGGGAGGGTTGTTGTCCCCCCGTAACCCCTCCACTGTCCAATCAACCCAACGAAGGGGGGTCTTTGGCCCCCCTCTAACCGCCTGGTTCAGTACATATCTTAGTTGTGCAAAGAATATAACACAACCCGACACTTGAGTCTTTGGAGGTGGTTAGCTTTTCAAAGCACACATGTACAAGAAGAGGAGAAACAATATGCCCGTCTAATTTGAAGTTGTCTACTTGTGAATAGGGTGTTCCCATTCATAAACTTGGCGACTTGCTCTACTTCTTTCTAGTGAACAACTTTGGGACTTGCCATGAATCGTGAGACAATTCCAACCCCATAACTATAAATTCCTTATTTAAATCTATACTCAATAGATTAGAATATGCACAAGGAGAACTCCATTCTTGTTTTGAAAGAAGCTACACTCTACTTGTACCATGCTGTTTAATATTTTCTGTATCTATTCGCATCCTTGGTCTGTGACATGAAGATGCAACAGGCTACCTTGCATTTTCTATACTAGCACTCCTAAAAAATAATAAAGTATGCCCAAATATATCATTTCAAATGATCTATGTAGCTCACCTTTTGGTTTTTCAATTATCGAAGTTGTTATGTATATTGATGAGAACTTCTACAACCGATACCGCAATGACAATATATGTTATAGTTTTATCCGTCTTTCCCTGAAGGTGTTTCTCCTTCAGTAGAGTAGCAATACACTGTAGTTTCCATTTAGGGGAGAAGTGTACCCAGTAGCAACCCTGGCTTGTGTGCGGATGGATTGAACGTACATTAGACTCTTATCTATTGTTTTGAAGGTGTTTCTCATTCAAAAATACTTCAACTTAGTAGATACTTTTGATCTACACCTTTAGAAGATGCATGCAACCTTGGGATACATGTTGTAGATTATAGTTTTCCTATGAGGTTGTAGAGCAATGAAAGAAGTGCATCGATTTTAGGCATATTTAGTATCATTTTATAGTTTGACTTAGATGCTTACTTTTCTTAATTTAGGTGTTTTTCTTAGTTCTGTTTTATGCATAGATTTATCTTTAAGAAAAGTGCACAATAGAAAAGCGTTCTGTATTTTGAGCACGGGACACACTTCTAGGTAGGAGGTACTCTATTCTAGGAAGCTTTTGCCATGCAGGTTAGGTGCTTTATCCGAGAATCCCAAGAGGCGCTATTGTAGCAATAAGAAATTTGTTTATTTTGAGTTATTCATTAGTACATTGATAGTATATTGTTTATTCCATGCAATACCTCAATATTGTATACAAGCATATTTAGTATGATTTTATAGTTTGAATTAGATGCTCACTTTTCTTAATTTAGGTCTTTTTCTTAGTTCTGTTTTATGCAAAGGTTCATCTTTATGAAAAGTGCACAGTAGAGAAGGTCTCTATATTTTGAGCAAGGGATACACTTCTAGGTAGCAGGTACTCTATTCTAGGAAGCTTTTTCAATGCAAGTTAGGTGCTTTATCCAAGAATCCCAAGAGGAACTATTGTAGCAATAAGAAATTCATTCATTTTGAGTTCTTCATTAGCGCATTGATAGTATATTGTTTATTACATGCAATAACTCAATATTGTATACAACCATATTTAGTATGCTTCTATAGTTTGACTTAGATGCTCACTTTTCTTAATTTAGGCGTTTTTCTTAATTCTGTTTTATGCACAAATTTATCTTTAAGAAAAGTGCACAGTAGAGAAGGGTTCTATATTTTGAGCAGGGGATACACTTCTAGATAGGAGGTACTCTATCCTAGGAAGCTTTTGCCATGCAGGTTAGGTGCTTTATCCGAGAATCCCAAGAGGCGCTATTGTTGCAATAAGAAATTCATTTATTTTGAGTTCTTCATTAGTGCATTGATAGTATATTGTTTATTCCATTCAATACCTCAATATTGTATACAACCATATTTAGTATGCTTTTATAGTTTGACTTAGATGGTCACTTTTCTTAATTTAGATGTTTTTCTTAATTTTGTTTTATGCATAGATTTATCTTTAAGGAAAGTGCATAGTAGAGAAGGGTTCTATATTTGTGCAGGGGACACACTTCTAGGTAGGAGGTACTCTATTCTAGGAAGCTTTTGCAATGTAGGTTAGGTGCTTTATCCGAGAATCCCAAGAGGTGTTATTGTAGCAATAAGAAATTCATTTATTTTGAGTTCTTCATTAGTGCATTGATAGGATATTGTTTATTCCATGCAATACCTCAATATTGTATACAACCATATTTAGTATGCTTTTATAGTTTGAATTAGATGCTCACTTTTCTTAATTTAGGTGTTTTTCTTAATTCTGTTTTATGCACAGATTTATCTTTAAGAAAAGTGCACAGTAGAGGGTTCAATATTTTGAGCAGGGGACACACTTCTAGGTAGGAGGCACTCTATTCTAGGAAGCTTTTGCCATGCAAATTAGGTGTTTTATCCAAGAATCCCAAGAGGCGTTATTGTAGCAATAAGAAATTCATTTATTTTGAGTTCTTCATTAGTGCATTGATAGTATAATGTTTATTCCATGCAATACCTCAATATTGTATACAACCATATTTAGTATGCTTTTATAGTTTGGCTTAGATGCTCACTTTTCTTAATTTAGGTGTTTTTATTCATTCTGTTTTATGCACAGATTTATATTTAAGAAAAGTGCACATTAGAGAAGGTTTCTATATTTTGAGGAGGGAACACACTTCTAGGTAGGAGGTACTACATTATAGGAATCTTTTACCATGCAAGTTAGGTGCTTTATCCGAGAATCACAAGAGGTGATATTGTAGCAATAAGAAATTTGTTTATTTTGAGTTCTTCATTAGTGCATTGATAGTATATTGTTTATTCAATGCAATACCTCAATATTGTATGATCAAATTACAATTAAGATTGTCATAATATTTTGACTTACCCTCTTTTAAAGGAAACTGGAGTGTGCGTTAAGCTTGTATGTCACAATTGTATCATGAAGAGTTTACTTAGCATGAGCTTTGTGGATCTAAGTAGCTAGATCCCTGTTGGAATTCAAGAGGGAACAATACTACAAAGTGGGAAAGAGGTTTCGTAGTTAACCTGCCTTTCACATTATGGCTGGAGTCAGTTTGTTGGAAAGATGTTGGATACCCCAACTTCCTTTTTATGACTGAGTGCAAGATTGAATCCTTTGACATATTCCTCCCTCAATTGTCATTAAGCAATGGGTTTTCTTAGAAGTGCTTCACATCTATAAACTTTACCAAAATTGTTATTAAGTCTTTGGATGTGGTTATCTTTTCAAAGCACACATGTACAAGAAGATGAGAAATAATATGCCCGACTAATTTCAAGTTATCTTCCTGCGAATAGGGTGTTCCCTTCCATAAACCTAACGACTCGCTCTACTTATTTCTAGTGAACAAATTTTTGACTTTTCATGAATTGTGAGACAATTTCAACCCCATAACTCTAAATTTCTTATTTAAAGTTATACCCACTAGATTAGAACCCCTACAAGGAGAATTCCATTCCCGTTTCAAAATAACCTCCAATCAACTTATACCATGCTATTTAATATTTTATGTATTTCTTCACATCCTTGGACTGCGACGTAAAGATGCAACAAGTTACCTTGCATTTTCTATACTAACACTCCTAAACAATAATAAAGTATGCCCAAATCTATCATTTCAAATGATCTATGCATATCACCTTTTGGTTTTTCAATTATTTAAGTTGTTACATATATTGATGAGATCATCAAAAACCAAGGCCATAGTGAGAATATCTATTAGAATTTTATCCATCTTGCACTAAAGGTGTTTTTCATTTAGAAACACTACAATACATTGTAGTTTCCATTTAGCATGGAAGTGTACCTAGTAGCAGCCTTGGTCTGTGTGCAAATGGGTCGAATTCACAATAGACTTTATCTATTGGTTTGAAGGTGTTTCCACTTCAATAGTACCTCATCTCAGTAGATCCTTTCAATTTACACCTTCAGCAAATGCATACAGCCTTGGGGTACATGCTATATATTCCAGTTTTGTTGTGAGGGTATAGCAATGATGAAAGAATTGCATCGATTTTAGGAATCTTATTGTTGTTGTATCAAAGCATGCTTATCTAGTGTTTCCCAAACTTATATAGAGCCATATTTATTATACTTTTATAGTTTGACTTAGATGCTCACTTTTATTAATTTAGGTGTTTTTCTTAGTACTATTTTATGCACAGATTTATCTTTAAGAAAAGTGCACAATAGCGAAGCATTCTATATTTTGAGCAGGGACACTCTTCTAGGTAGGAGGTACTCTATTCTAGGGAGCTTATGTCATGCATGTTAGGTGCTTTATCCTAGATAGAGTTCTATGTCCTTGCCTCCTTGACAAAGTCCCTGCCAGAGAAGACACCGGTGGATAGAGTTCCAAGTCCCCAAATTTTCCAAAAACCCACCTGAACCTAGCTATCTCCTAAAATCCTTTACATTCCAGTCATCTCTTGGCTGTGATTTCATACAGAGAGCCCTCTCTAGTTTGGTAGGGCTAGCTATCAAACTAAAAGCTTGGTCTGCGGTTACCTCCATCGATCTCTTCATCAGCTTGGGACATTATGGAGGATAACAGAGGGCATGACAACTACAGAGTGCCAAGCTATTCTAGTGAATGTAAGGTTCCTAAGTCATGGAAAAATGTAATGCTAGGTGTGAGGTCATGACTGCCAAGGTTTGTTAGGGAATGCTAGGGCATGCTAAGATGTGCCAGATAGTATTAAGACATGTCAAACAACCTAAGATGTGCCAAGTGCTAAGGCATGCCAAGATGTACAAGGGTTCCAGGTCCCTATCTCCTCTTCTTCTATATGATATCAACTTATGACATTTCCTTTGCAATATTTGGTGCATTTGATAGTTATAAGTTATTTATACGTTATAAATGTCTTCAAAGTTTCACTTCTAATTGTGCATTCAACTAAACATATTGATTCTCTTATACATAACTATTTTTCCCTCCACCCAATTTTTATAACTTCAATAACCATTAGGTAGAGACCTACATTTTCAATGTTGTTTTGCTTGTTTAGTAAAATATTGCTAAGACTTTAATTTATTGAAAGCTGTAGAATTTACAAGTTATGAAGTTTCAAATTCTAATTTTAAAAAATATAATTCTTTAAAGGGTGCTAGCTCAATGGAAGAGCACCTACTTTACAAGCAGGAGGTTGGTGGTTCGATTCAATCATGCCCTAACATCCATATGGAATGGAGATGATCAATTTTCGATGAAAGAGGCTCTTTTAAACATCACCAATGAGCTTTGGTGACATTTTTCGACCCTCACCAAAAATATGAAATGGTGACGGTCAACGAACACCACCATACATATTCATAAGTAATGACGACCCTCAAAAGTTCGTAACCATAAATTGTTGTTGTTGATATGAAATGGTGACATTCATTGTCCGTTATTATAGTCATTATTCATGATGGACATTGAATGTCACCACAACAACTATACTTCTAGTAATGCAACTTTTGGTGACGATCAATGAACGTCACCATATATGTGCACCAATAGTGACAACCATTAAAGATCCATCACAATAAATCATTATTGTTCATATGAAATGGTGACGATTATTATCCATCATTATAATCAATATTCATGATGGACCTTGAATGTAACCATAACACCTATACTTTTGGTGACGCCACATTTGGTGACGTTCGGTTTTTGATGATTGAAGTTATGGTCCATGACCATTGCTCATACGCAATGGTGATGGTCGCTATCCATCATTATAAATCATTATTGGTGATGAACTTTGAATTTCACTACAACAACAATACTTTTGGTGACGCCATCTTCGATGACATTCAGTTTTTGGTCACGGAGGCTATGGTCCATCACCATTGCTCATATGAAATGGTGACGGTCATTATCCGTTATTATAAATCATTATTGGTGACAGACTTTGTATGTCACTACAACACCTATACTTTTGGTGACGTTTAGTTTTTGGTGACGAATGCTCTTTTGACTATCACCAATGAGCTTATGGTGACATTTTTCATCCCTCACCAATGTCCTTTTTTCTTGTAGTGCTCTCACATGGCACAATATTTCACATGGAAGGTCTCTCATATCTTCAAAATAAAATAGGTCTTTTGTATATCCTATCACATGTATAAGGCATTGTTCAATAAATGTAGTGTCCTAAATTGCTACATAAATTATCAATCTAGGTATCATAAACTGATGAAGTGTAGTGCACTATATGTGCTAGATAACCCTCTTACCTCACTATTTTTCAGTTTTATGGTTGTTTTGTGGGTTTTTCTCCTTTTGATTCCTAACGTTCTGCAATGTAATCTACAAAATCTTAATCTACTACTGCTAAGAACCTAGAGAAATGAAATGAGAGCAAAAAGTGCTTTTAGGTCTAATTTGGAAGTAAAGTTTGTACACAAGAAAATGAAAACAAAGCTTCTCTTCTTGCTACTATGATTGTTTCTAAAACATGAGTTGAAAGGACTTTTAAAACTACTATCTACTTAATTACAAAACCAATTAAAACTACTATCTACCTAATTACAAAACCAAAGCTTAAATGAGAAAATGAGATGGCAGCTATGTATGATAAATCAAAAATGAAGTACTAGAAATAAGATTACCTCTACTATCTAATCTATTTGTATAATTAAAGCTTATGAACTACTGAAGATGAAATTGTAACTGAACTAAATAAAAATGAAATTGCAACTATTCTATTTTGAAAGCAACGCTAAATGAAGTATTGTTGTCACTCTGCTACATAATTCAAGGAGAACTACCTCCTTATGATAGCAACTTGAGAGATTTCATTCTTCATCATTCTAAGAAAAGTAAACATGAAAATGCGAGGAAATACTCATTCATAAATAAAACATTTCACCACTTAGTTTTAGGATTAACCTTCAACTGAAAGGGTTTTTGGAAATATCCATTTATATCATGAGTTACTAAATTGATAAGAAAATGGCATTGAATAGCTTAATTCAAAAACTAATGAACATCAATTGTAATGAAAGACCCATTCATAAATGTAACATTTCACCACTTAGTTTTAGGATTAATCTTCAACTGAAAGGCTTTTGGAAACATTCATTTATATCATGAATCACTACACTAATAAGAAAATGGCATTGAACAACTTAATTTAAAATCTAGAAACTAGGGAACAACAGATGAAATAAATCAATTTATGTTACTGTCATCAACTTAAAGCTACAGTTAAGAAACTAAAAAGCAATGAAAACCAAAGGACTATTTTATGCTAGAATACAACTACTTTGAGTTAGTGAAAAATGACAAGTTGCATGATACACAAAGTTAGAAAACGATTATGAACATGATGAAAAAACATAGTGAATTTACAATTAAACTAAAGAAAAGACAAACAAAAATAAAAACATGTACCCATGACTACACAGGGGCCCTCTGCAAGGTCTCAGATTATGAATACGGAATAAACACTTCAGAAGCGCTTCAGGTATCCACTGAAAACATAGTTTTTATATTAAAACAAAACACTGATTTTTTCACACTACAAAGAGGAAATTTGCACTATTACATAAGAAAAAACTTGAACTTGTTTTGTGTTCTACATGCTGGTATTTATAGGAAAAATATACAATTGTTTGAAGAGAGAAATCAGCTATAGCAGAACACGTAGACAGGTAATTTGTGTGGAAATCTTGTCTTTGATTGCCTTGAAACATAAATTTTCTAATAGTGGCTATTGGATTTTGTTTGTGCAAGTTGGATATGAGGTCCTTGGCTTCAAGAGACTACCTCAGATCCATCACTAAGAAACGTGTAAAAACATAGACCTACTTGCCATGGGTTTCTTCAGTTGACTTCCCTTTGACAGGAGTCCTCCACATTGATCTTGGCAAAATGGATAGAATACAATCCATTCTCTGACATTTTCCAAGCTACCCATGTGGTTCTTTTCTTCTCTTGACACATGTAACCTACAAAAGCATGGAGATGGTTGTGGAATAGCCAATCAGCTATGGAATGTGGCTGCATTCCATAGTTGAAAGACAAAAACCTATTCAAATAACAAACATAAAAATATAACTTATAAATCACTTAAATATACTCCTTGAGGCAATGTGTAATGGCTTTTGATGATTAAGGATGCATTTTTCATGGAAAAGCAAAGGAAGAAGGATGAGAAAGTTGCTTAAGAGAGAGGCATTTTTGGAACTCAACATACCCCCACTACAATAATATTGCATGTCCCCATGCAATAAAAATTGTAAACACCCTCCTTCTACTACATTTTCTCTAAGAGTTCAGCTAAAACATCTAACCTATTCTTGCTTCTCTTTGCTACAACTACCATCCTAGGCTTCCTCATGAGAAATATATACTTGAGGTTAATGAGAGCCCGGTTTAGCTTCTTGTTTTCCCTCTTTAATTTCTATTCTTCTTATACCACAGACCCAAATGAAGCATAGTATTATGATGAATAATCTTATCCAGCTTGTTTTGTTCTTTTAAGGCTTCATTTTCCTTCTGAATGTGCCTATTTAAAACCTATATCTCATAGATTTCCTGCTTAAGTGAGCTAGTCAATGTCTCTTGTGATGTAGCTCGCTTCTCAGGGTTGGATGAAGTCCCTTGATCTATTGATGTATTCTTTTGCTCCAGTGACTCAATATAATCATAAATTTGCTATTGGATTGGCTCAATCCTTGGAGAGACTCTCTTTGGGCTACTTTGAAAGTTTTGTTGAGGAGAGTGTTGTGGGCTCTGCTCAAATGAGATGTTATCTTGGAACTGAGTTGGAGTTTCTTCTCCCAAATCTATGAACTGGGCCTCTTTTGATTTTTCTTTTTTCATTTTTCCCTTGAGTCTAGAACTTCTCCTCAAAATTTTTCGAGCCTATGTTTTCTTCCTCTATAACCTGTTGCTTTCAAGAAAATTCATCAATAATCTTATGTGATATATATACATGGAACCAAATCTTCCCTCACATGTCATAAATTTTTGCAAAATTAATAACATGTTACTCCATTTACCCTTAAGTGCAAAGATGGGAATTCCTCTCTTAAAAATTGAAGTGTCCATACCTGGGTTTTGGAGAATGACTTTCGAAGTTTCATCATGGAATTCTTTATTCTTCAACCACCTCTCTCCAACCTTTGGTAGCTCGATTGTTGCAGCAATAAAAGACTTGGTCACTATAAACTTTATGTCACCAATCTCCACATCCACCCCATCAAACAATCTAGCAAATGACTTGGTCATTTATTTATTATGACCATCAAATTTTTCAATGAAACTCAGCCAACCAGCTTTCTTCAACATCCCTTTCAACTGAGGATAACCTTCCATATATTTCACTACTATAGGTTTTGTTCTGACGATGAGAGCCATCACTCCTGTTCTTTGCTTATCTTCAAATTTCCTTCACTGTTTGCATGTAGAAGACTGTGTATACGACAGTGGTATATGGAAGCAAAAATAGTTATAGCTATGCGGATGAAATAACAGAGTATGTGGAAGGAGAACGATTATGAGTAGGAGATAAAAAATATAGGTTATATGAAATAGGGAAAATGTATGTGTGAAATAGTGTAGAAGATGTATGGAATGGAGTGGCTACACACATAAACTGTGTGGAAGAAAAAGTATTGCTACACACAGACAAGATCGAAAACAGAATGAATGATTGTGTGCTTAATATATCTGAGTGCTTACATAAGAAGGTTGTGGAAGTAAAAACGAGGAACTCGGTCTAATAAAGGAACAATAGGGTTGTGAAGAGCTATATCCAATTGGGTTATGTCATGTATTTAGCCATTAAACAGATGTGATGGAGAAGTATAGTGAAGTATGAGTTAAAAACAGAGATCAAATCATGAGACCGTTCGGCATTAAAGTCGGAAGGCATGGTGGAATAATGATGACAATCAAATTGCATGATGACAAGTCAAGGAGTAGTGTGATTATACAAGTTATACAATTTATGTTTTATATTACTATTTGAAATAAGTTTTTGTTCTTACCTCTAGAACCATACCTTTCTACTTGCTAACCTTTTATTGTTTGCTTCTTCAAGTGCTTAGGTGTTGATATGTCTTCAAAAGTTGTTTTCTTCTCCATTACCTGCATATGAAATTTATTACAAACTGGCCTTTTCATTATTTTGAATTAATGATAAAACTGCTACTACAGAGTCAAATTGGCTGCAAAACAGGATTAGCTATGGAACTGGAACCGTTGCGGTATGAGAATAGTTGCGAAATGTAAAATAGAGAATAAAATGTGACTTTATGAATGAACGAAATGGAGATGACTGTGTGGATGAAAATATGACAGAATGGAAAAGAAAAATGGAGGTGGAAGAAATGTTGAAGAAGAAAAAATTATTAGTGAAATATGGTGGTGGAGTGGAGTGAAACTTGCAGAAGTAAAATGGAATGAAATGAAGTAAAACAATGAATTTTCAGAATGCACAATGAGTCACCATTTTTTTTTGGAAATTAGAGGTTGTCAGAGTCTTCTAATTTTCACCCTGTATTTTCAATATAAGCATGCCAATCAGTGATTGGTTTTCAACCTTATACAATTTTATTTATTTATCATTTGTTTTTTTTAGATATGATGAAAAGAACAAAGACTAAGTTGGTGGAGAAGGAGTCTTCTTCACCAGCTTCATTTCAAAATTATTTTGAAAGATCTTGATGAACTCCTCCTTTGAGATTGGTTTTTGATAAATTTTCAACCTATGACCATTCACAAGCAGAGGAGTTTGATTCTCATCTATTGTTCTGATTCTTACTGTTCCATTACTAAAAAAAATTTCAATGTCATATGGCCCAAGCCAATGAGTTTGAAACTTTCCTTGAAAATATTTAAACTTTGAATCAAATAACAGTGCCCAATCTCCCTCCTGAAACCTTTTGTCCTTGATGTACTTGTCATGCCACTTAGCTCTCTATCGCTGAACTAGACCAGTCCCTTGAATAACCTCTTGTCTAATTTCATCAAGTTCATTTAACTGCTTCAGTCTATGCTTTTGAGCTTCTGATAGATCCATCCCCAACTGAACTGCCATCTTGAAGGTTTTTACTTGGAACTCAATGGGGAATAGGAATTTCTTTCCATAAACAAGTTCATAAGGTGTATGAACTGTTCTGTTTCTCCATGTAGTTCTATAGGCCCACAAGGCTTCAGGAAGCCTTTCTGCCCAATCTCTTCTATGTAGATGCACAGTCTTGGTGAGGATTCGTTCAATCACTTTATTGGTAGACTCCACTTGACCATTTGCTTATGGATGATAGGGAGTGGATTTCCTATGCTTGATATTATACTCTTCCATAAGCCTCTCCATCATTTTGGATGTGAATTGAGTTCCTTGATCTATCACAATTTCTCTTGGAACACCAAAGTGAGTAAAAATATCCTAAAAAAGAAAAATAACTACATATTTTTCATTAGCAAAAAGTAATGCTCTGCCTTCAACCCATTTGGTGACATAATCAGTGCATACCAATATATATTTTTTCTACTTGGATGGAGGATTAATAGGTCCAATAAAGTCTAAAGCCCATTTTTCAAAGGGTTCGATAAGTACCTAAGGTTGTAATAGTATTTCATTTGAGGGAGCAGGTTTCCCTACCCTTTTGCAGTTGTCACACCTTCTAACATATTCTTTAGCATATCTGAAGATAGATGGCCAATAATACCCTAAAGAAAGGATTTTATAGGTTGTCCTCTTGTCAGCAAAGTGTCCACCACACGGCTCGTCATGACATGATGTGAGAATACCAAGCATTTCATCTTCCCTGACACACCTTATGATCATAAGATATGGCCCTATTTTATACAATTCGTTAGTGATCCATGAATATCTTGCACTATTTTGAATAATCTTTCTTTTCTCTCTAGGAAATAAATGTGAAGGTAACTTCCCTATAACCAACTAGTTAGCAACATTTGTAAACCAAGGAGTTTGAGTAGTTACTACAAATAAATATTCATTGGGAAACTTATCCTCAACCGGAGAGTCTTCTTTGATATCTTGAATCCCGGACAAGAAATTAACAACTGTGTTTTGTTTTCCAGGTCTATCTAGCATAGTAATGTTGAATTCTTGTGAAAGTAAAAGCCATCTTGTAACTCTGCCATTAGTAATAGGCTTATTCATCAAATATCTAATTGCAGAGTGATCTGTATGAACAAAAGTTTCATAGGCTGTTATATAGTGTCTAAAATTGTTAATTGCATGAACAACAACTAAGAACTTCTTTTTAGTCACAGTATAGTTCAATTCAGTGGGAGTCAATTTTTTATTTATGTAGTAAATGGCATAAGGAATCAAATATTTTTGTCCCAATACAGCTCCTAGAGCTCTATCTGAAGCACCTATAGAAATATGGAAAGGAAGTTTCCAATTTGGTCCTCTTAATATAGATGCTTCAAATATTTTTTCTTTCAATGTTTCAAATGCTAATTGGCAATCAGGATTCCACTTGAATCACAATCTTTTGTAAGAAATTTGAAGAGTGGAGATGCTACTTGGGTAAACTTTTCTATAAACCTTCCATGATATCCTGTAAATCCTAGAAAACTTCTAACATATTTTTGGCAATTTGGAATTGGTAACTTAGAGATGACTTCAACTTTTGATTTGTCCACTTTAATCCCATATCCTGAAATGTGATGTCCTAAAACAATACCTTCTGTAAACATGATAAAGAATTTTTCAAGGTGTAGTGAAAGGTTTGTTTCTTTACATATTTTAAGGAATTTTTGCAAATTTCCCAAAGCTTCTTCAAATGTGTTACCATAGTCTATAAAATCATCTATATATACCTCTACACAATTATGTATTAGATCAGAAAAATTTCCTAGTACTACTCTTTAGAATGTTGCTAGAGCATTACCTAACCCAAAAGGAAGCACTCGGTATGCTAAAGCTCCCCATGGACAAGTAAATGTGGTTTTATCCTGATCCTCAAGTGCTACCTAAATTTGATTATAACCACTAAAACCATCCAAGAAAGAGAAATACTTTTTATCTTCTAGTGTATCTAATACCTGATCTATAAAGGGAAAAGGAATGTGATATTTTAATGTTTCTTTATTCATTTCTTTGTAATCAATGCACACCCTCCATTTACCATTCTTTTTAGGCACAATTACCAAAGGAGAAACCCATTGGCTATCTAAGATTGGGTAAATAAAGTTTACATTGAGTAATTTTTGGAGCTCTTCTTTCACAATCTCCCTAAGATTTGGATTCATTCTTCTTTGAGGTTGTCTAATTGGTTTGTTTTTTTCCTCAATATAGATATGATGGATACAAGTCTTAGGATCAACACCTTTCATGTTAGTATACTCCCATGCAAATGCAGCAGAATGTGTTTGTAATATCTTGGCGAGCTCTTCTTGTTGTAGTTTCTCCAAGTTTTTGTTTATGTTCAATGTTCTACTTGGAAAAATTTCAATTGTAGAGCTACAAAACTCTTCCATAGAATAGAGAGACATCTTCCTAGATGACAAGTATTCAACATTAGATTTTTCGTGGAATTGTGCATGATCATATTCTGAAGATGTTTCAAAATTTTCCAGTGTGTTCAAAATTTGACTACCTTCACTAATTTTTGATATAGTAAAGATAGGTTGAATAACATCTTCATCATCGATCCATTCATTGTCATCTATTTCTACGATTGCTTTTGTTGGAGGACACAAAGTAAATTTCTTTGTTGAATTACCATTAGAAATGTACATGTCACCAGATATACAACTAATAAAAGCATCAGCTGTGGCCAGCCAAGGTCTTCCTAAGATGAGTGGGTGTCCTCATAGATTATTCTTGGGAGTTAAAATCATGAAATCAACAGGATATTCCCAAGAATCTAAGGAGACTGAAATGTCTTCTAGCACACCATCTAGTTTGATTACTGATCTATCTGCAAGTTGTAGTAAGGTAGGTGTGTAAAGAAGGTTACGAAGTTTAAGCTGCTCCATAGTATGTCTACTCATAATGTTTATTGTTGCCCCTAAGTCAATCAATGTGTTTGGAATTTCAATCCCATTTATGTGTGTCTTGACAATTGGACTTCCTGGATCCACATATTTCTGCATGACAAGTTTTCCCATCATGATATTTGCTATCTTTCCTACTAGGTGAATTCTTTTCGTTTCTCTTGGTTTTCTTCCTAGTCTTTTGATGCTCAACTCCTTTATTGTCTTGGCTAGAATTGGAATTTCTCTAATGGCTTGTAACAAAGGAATATTGATACAAACATTCTTCAATTCATCTAGGAAGTCATAATTGGGCAACAAGATCTGTTTTTCCACCCCTCAATAAATTTGTAATCTCTTAGGAAAAGGAGGTGTGGAAGTAGATGTTGGTTTCTCAATTGTAGAAGTTGTGTTTATTGACTCCTTTTGTTTTCCTTTTTAAATGTTTGGGTTTTGGAGGGATGTCCCCTAAAAAATTTTATTGACTTTCAAAGAATTCTCCTTAGGAGTGTCTTTTCCTTGAATATTTGTAGAAGGTTTTGCCTTTTCTAATATCCTACTAGATCTAAGTTGAACATCATTAAGATCTAGAGGAGTAATCATATAAGTAGGAAATTGTTTTCCTTCTACCATGTAAGCATTCTGAGGGTTTTTATTATTGGGGTTTGGCAATGGTTGAGGTGGTATTTGATTTGGTTTTTATTGAAATGGAAGTAGGATTTGACTGTTTTGACTTTGTTGTGGAAATGACAATGAAAGGTGAGGGCTTTGGTTTGTAAGTTGTGGTTGTTGATTTTGCTACTAATTTTGTGGGGGAGGATAGCTCTTATAAGATGGAGGATATTGATAGTATTGAGCAAATCTCCCATAAGGATTTTATACCCCTTGTGCCCATTGTTGAGATTGATACTGAGATTGAGGTTGAGGCCAAGGTTGCTGCCAAGAATTCCAGTTTGGTGGGGGCTGAAAATACATTGGATTGTTAAATCCTTGATTCTGTTGCCCTTGCCAAGGTCCTCTTACAACAAAAAAAATAGATTCAACAAGATTTGCGACTATTTCCTCTTGAAAGACAACCTTAAGACTTGGGATTGAAGGACAATCCTTGGTCACATGACTTACTGAACAAATCATACAAGTTTCTACAATTTTTGCATCTAAAGGGCATTCCCTTAGAGCATGTTTCTTTCTACATTTTGGACAAAAGATGGCTAAATCATCAGCCTCTGTTTTCTACTTGTTTTGGATTTTGAGGGTGTCTAGCTGCTCACTAAGGCTCCCTAAAATATCAATTTTAAACTCATCAAGCATATTGTGAATTTCTTCCCTACTTACAAATCCAGTTGCAGATTTGTTTGCTCTAACAAGAGAAGGATCTCTCGATCCTTTCCTAGTTTTAGATTTCCCCCTTGAGAGGAGAACACATAGTTCTACTATGTCACTTAATGGAAGTTGAGAGATGTCTCCCTTCCCCATCATGTTAAGGATATCTATCCATTCATCTCTAATGGCCTTTAACAAAAGAGCTTTCAAAGTTTCTTCATCTAAATTGTTCATTTTTTCTATTTTCAAATTGTAGTTGAATCTCTCAAGCAAATCCTCTAAGTTTTCATCTTCCTTTTGCATCGTTCTGAACAGCTCATTATTATGATTAGTAGGCATACAATAATCCAAGTATCTATCCAAAAATGTTTGTTCATGTCATTCCATGTTCTAAGAGATTGAGTGACTAACCCCATAAACCATTTCAAAGCAGCCCCTTTTAATGTTGAAGGGAACAATTTCAGTTTTTGAGAGTCTTCTAGATAGTCATAGGTTCTGCACAAGACTTCAAACTCAAACAAAAATGTTTCAGGGTCCTCACTTCTCAACCCATAAAAGTTTGGGAGGATAGATGGTGATTTTTTTTTCATTGTGGTATGTGTTTCCTCATCTACTATAGGGAATCCAAATGAGTTATCTATTTCCCTATTTCCTCTACCTCCTCCATTATTACCTCTACCTCCTCCATTGTTTCCTCTACCCCCTCCTCCAAATAGTGAGAATTCTCCATCTTGTCCTTCTTCTGCCATTATAGTTTATTCAGAGTCCTCTGGTTCTTCTATTTATGGATTATGGGAGAGAGTTTCTGCTTCTTCTTCTTCACTAGGTATTCCTACCTCCTCAACTACAATAGGCTCCCCTGTGGAAGTGAAAAAGGTCTTCTCTCCTAGGACTGCTTTGGTGGATTATGTAGGAGAATCTTCTGATTGAATTTCTATCCTTGAATTTAAGGAATCATATGGCTAGGAGTATGAGTCTGGGATGGAGGTGTGCCTTTCCTAATTCTTGGTGGAGTAGGTGGAGTTGTAGAATCGAACTTCTGCCCCTAGCTATAAATGTACACCTGGAATCCCTTTCTCTATGCATATCATTGTTTTGTTTTGTTTTTTTTGTTTTTTATTTTTTTATGAATGTAAGAGATAAGCCTACCTAGTTTTATTTCCTCGGCAACAGAGAAAAAATGTTTCGTCAATTTAGTGTCCTAAATTGCTACGTAAATTATCAATCCGGGTATCATAAATTGATGAAGTGTAGTGCACTATATGTGCTAGATGACCCTCTTACCTCACTGTTTTTGAGTTTTATGGTTGTTTTGGGGGTTTTTCTCTTTTTGATTGCTAATGTTCTACAACATAATCTACAAAATCTTAATCTACTACTGCTAAGAACCTAGAGAAATGAAATGAGAGCTAAAAGTGATTTAAGGTCAAATTTGGAAGTAATGTTTGTAAACAAGAAAATGAAAATGGAGCTTCTCTTCTTGCTATTATGATTGTTTCCAAAACATGAACTGAAAGGACTTTTAAAACTAATATCTACTTAATTACAAAACCAAGTAAAACTACTATCTACTTAATTACAAAACCAAAGCTTAAATGAGAAAATGAGATGGCAGCTATCTATGATAAATCAAAAATGAAGTACTAGAAATAAGATTACCTCTATTGTCTAATCTATTTGCAAAATTAAAGCTTAATGAACTACTGAAGATGAAATTGTAGCTGAACTCAGTAAAAATGAAATTGCAACTATTCTATTTTGAAAGCAAAGCTAAATGAAGTATTGTTGTCACTCTGCTACATAATTCAGGGAGAACTACCTCCTTATGATAGCAACTTGAGAGATTTCATTCTTCATCATTCTAAGAAAAGTAAACATGAGAATGCGAGGAAATACTCATTCATAAATAAAACATTTCACCACTTAGTTTTAGGATTAACTTTCAACTGAAAGGGTTTTTGGAAATATCCATTTATATCATGAGTTACTAAACTGATAAGAAAATGGCATTGAATAGCTTAACTCGAAAACTAATGAACATCAATTGTAATGAAATACCCATTCATAAATGTAACATTTCACCACTTAGTTTTAGGATTAATCTTCAACTGAAAGGCTTTTGTAAACATTCATTTATATCATGAGTCACTACACTAATAAGAAAATGTCATTCAATAGCTTAACTTAAAATCTAGAAACTGAGGAACAAAAGATGAAATAAATCCATTTATGCTACTCTCATCAACTTAAAGATACAATTAAGAAACTAAAAAGAAATGAAAACCAAAGGAATATTTTATGCTAGAATACAACTACTTTGAGTTAGTGAAAAATGACATAAGCTGCATGATACACAGAGTTAGAAAATGATTATGAACATGATGAAAAAAAAACAGTGAATTTACAATTAAACTAAAAAAAAGACAAACAAAAATAAATACATGTACCCTTGACCATGCAGGGGCCCTCTACAAGGTTTCGAATTATGAACAAGGAATCAACACTTCACAAGCACTTCAAGTGTCAATTGAAAACATAGTTTTTATATTAAAATAGAGCACTGACTTCTTCACACTACAAAGCAGAAATTTTCACTATTAAATAAGCAAAAACTTGAACCTGTTCTGCATTCTAAACGCTAATATTTATAGGAAAAATATACAATTGTTTGAAGAGAGAAATCAGTTGTAGCAAAACACGTAGACAGGTAATGTGTGCGGAATTCTTATCTTCAGTTGCCTTGAAACATAAATATTCTAATAGTGGCTATTGGATTTAGTTTGAGAAGGTGGAAAATGAGGTCCTTGGCTTTAGGAGACTGCCTTGGATCCATCACTGAGAATCGTGTAAAAATAGAGTCCTACTTGCCATGGGTTTCCTCAGTTCACTTCCCTTTGACTGGAGTCCTCCACATTGATCTTGGCCAAATGGATAGGACACAATCCATGCTCTGACGTTTTCCAAGCTACCCATGTGGTCCTTTTCTTCTCTTGACACCTGTAACCTACAAAAGCATGGAGATGGTTGCGGAACAGCTGGTTAGCCATGGAATGTGGCTGCGTTCCGTAGCTAAAAGACAAAAACCTATTCAAATAAAAAACATAACAATATAACTTGTAAATCATTGAAATATACTCCTTGAGGTAATGTGTAATGGATTTTGATGATTAAGGATGCATTTTTCATGGAAAAGCAAAGGAAGAAGAATGAGAAAGTTGCTTAAGAGAGAGGCAGTTTTGGAACCCAAACAACACTTCATATATTTTTCTTTTGTTTGGTATATCTTATTGCAATGACTTCATAGAGAAATGATCTCATCGTCTCATTGTAATGACATCTTATTGCAATGGATATGATGGATATGATGAATATGGTATTGATGTATATGACCTTTCTCTTATGACTTTTGGAAGACTAGAAGAAACTCAAATGGATACTCGTCTTCCACCTTGTTACAATGAAATCATTGCTCTAGTATAATATAACTATTGTATATGATCCTTCCCTAATGGTTATAGTTTCCCATCTTTAGTTCTGATCTTGCATCCTGGATGTTATATATTCTCTTAATTAAATATGGCATTGTATATATGGTTCCTCTAAAGTTCCATGTATGGTTGTTATTTGAGTATATGTACATTTCCTCTGGACTTACAATTATATAAGCCACATTAGTTCCTTTATTTCTATCTCATTTCTTCATTACATATGTATGAGATCATCCTTTG
>APFE031742573.1:0-31889 GCA_000404065.3 Pinus taeda | reverse complement strand
AAAAGAAATTCTAACACCTGCAAAAGTATTGTTCAGTTACCTATTCATCTTGGTTTCCACATTTGCCTAGTTATAAGACCTAGCATCTGTCAAGACCTTCATTGGTTGACACAGATTCCAAGCCAAGTCAACACAATTGTTTTGATTGACGATGAGGGGTATATTGGTGCACAAATGATATGATCGCCAAAGTTTTAGTTTCATATTTGGTGTTTCTCTGCTATCAACAGGCATAGACAGTAACCCAGCGGAGTCACGTAGGAACACAATCATCGCCCCGCTTCCACTGAGCCTGGTCAGTAACCCGACAGAGTTACTTGCATCATCTCTCTATGAGAGAAGCCTTTCTCTTCTTTCGCCTTAGTCATTTTTCATTTTTTTGAACTTTTTTCACATTTTCATTTTCAGAGGTGGAAGAGGGATTGCAACTTATTGAGAGCATAAGACGTTGTTCCTTTATAGAAGTAGTTTATATATACCTCTGACATGCTTGTTAAGGTTTCCCCCTCACCTTACACTACTTGACTGAGTTGACAAGGATTAACCCAAAAACAAATAACTACAATAGGTGATACTAGTTAGCACACAAGCGTGTTGTTTTCACCAAGGTTCACTTCAAACAGTACGTATTTTCTATCAATGTATCATGGACTGAAGATAGCAAGTTCTTCATACAGAGGAAAGATGACAGATAACCAAGTATTGATAACTGCACAAGTCATCTTGAACTTTACCCAGCTTCTATCAAGAGTCGTGCACGGTCTCATGCAAAACTAACCTACAAATGTAAATAAGAAAAGAAAAACAAGACAAAGAAAAAGAAGAAGTAAATGCATAAGCAAAGCGAGTGAGCAAACAAGAAGGTAAACAAACAAACAAACATGCAAAGTAAGAAACAAACATGCATGCAAGCAAACAAACAAACCAAAAGAAAACACTACTCCTACTCCTAACGTAACAGTGCATGGGTTTGTTCATGTGAAGTGATACTTCCAATGTAGCCATCGACACATTGGTTGACCTATGTCGGTGAAGGCATGGTTCGCAAACAAGACAATTGTGCGACCCAGTAAACAAGAAAGATATAACAATGAAGACAAACACACTCCAAGTTTAAAAGCGTCCACAAAACATAAGTGAGTGAAAGTGCATGACATGCACTATGTGGACTTGCCATGGTGTTGTGCTACAGTGTTTGCAGATATTAAATATATGCATTCCCTTGACTGAACATGCAAGTGAACGTGAGAAAGGTAGACCACTTGTGTTGCGCTAGTGTGCTTGTTGTGTAATATTCCTAAAATGCATGATTGATGGGATCGTGTAGTTGGACTAGAGCAAGTGAAATATGTGTGTGAGATTGATCTTCAATGTATAGAGATGAGCAATGAGGTGCCTCAGGTGCTTCAACAATTTCCTGATTGGATGTGAGACCAACCTCAGGGCAGCAAGGGCCTGACATAACCATTGGCTTGGGTTGAAGTTCCTCGACAATCTAGGGGGTTTGAACTTCTTCGATGGATACATCATCGTAGACCAGTGCCTTAGACATATTAATGACAGTTGAATCAATATCATCATCAGATGAAGAAGTAGAGAGATTTTGACAATCAATATCATAAAATTTAGGATGTTTTTCGACATCCTCATGATTTGATGAATCATACAGAGGCATAGATGAGAAGGAAGGATGTTCACTGTATACATTTCTAGAAAATAGAGATGAAAAATCAAGTGGATTTTCAATGAAGGATGAGTCCTTTCCATTGTAGGATGATTGGATGACATACAGTGTGTCCTGCGAATGATCAACAATAGGTGCATCCATGGAGAGAGATACACATGAAAAATCAAGGATGGCAAGATCATCAAGGATGTCAGGAAAAAATGGAGGAGGTATGGATAGACAGGGATGGTCCTCTACTACCAGTGGATGTTCAATCTCCCATTCATACTCTTCATGATTGACAACACATGTTGGTTGTGCAACACCAACTTAGTCGATGGCTTGATCCTCATTCACAACATGTGTAGAGTCTGGAATGGAAGAACAAAAGATAGTGTCATCCAGAGGATCATCTTAGTACACAGACTGAGGTTGAGGTAAAAAAATGCATGTGATAACCCAATTCATTCACAACCAAGCTTGTGCAAAAATTAGAAGGAGTGGTGTTGGGAGGATGTGATGGTTGAATAGATGTGTGTTCATGCTCTCCTACATCACTCTACGATGGCGGAGTTGTTTGATGAGGGGATGGTGGACAATCACTTGTGACAATGACTATTTACATCCATGATTGTGCAACTCCATCATCAAAGTATGTTGATCGGGGCTTGATCTTGAACTTCTTCTTAGGATTGAATGATTGGTTAAGATAGTATTTGAATCTGTCCCAAAGATATGGAAATTTCATCTCACTTTTCAGAGCTTGAAACTGCAACACATGGAAGCATTCCAAAAATTCTATAAGTAATTCATGCAGGGCATTCCATTGTTGTAGAAGTTTTTGGTCAAGATGTTCTGCATCAAAATTATGGAAAGTAGATACAATAATATCATAGAACTTCTCAACTGAGTGAATGCTTCTAGGAGGCACACTGCAGCACAACAGTTGTGGGGATTCGTGAAGTGTGTATGATAGCAGCAAACTGACCTCTTTTGCATAGAACTTGTCTGCATTATCAAGGAATGCGTAGAAGTATTATAAGTAATCAAGCCAGGCTACTTCTCCTTCACCATCATAGATGAATTCAGATAAGAGATCAAAAAACTCCATTGTGATGTTGAGAGATTCGTTAGGCGAAAGACATTGTTGAGGAATGAGTGTAATAGAATCCATGATAGATGTACAGAGGTTCAAAAAAAGATGAGAGGATACAACTTGTCATGTGGCCCTCCTTCTAGTGTCAAAAATGTTGACGGTGTTGGACACACCAACATATCAGGGGATCTCCCCGGTAAGAAGTCCCAACTAGACCTCAAATTGTTTTATGTATGAGTCCTAACAGTGGGTGGTATGGTATTGCCTTGACCGCAGTTGTGCATAGAGGAAAGTAAGATGTCCCTATTGGTAGCAAGGATGTGACATATGTAGCAAGTCAAGGAAGGTGCATGAATGGTTCTAACACACGGAGGGTGAGATGAGTGCGCCACTTGGAAACCTGTGAAATCATGGAGTTAAGAAGGGAACACACGACCAAAGATGCATCACAAACTGGAAGACAAGTAAGCTAGAAATCCAAAGTGATGGTTAAACCAACAACACATTTCAGTAAGATTCATACGTACGCATACAGAAAGAGTCTATACACACATGTGTAAGCAAACATATACATATATCATTTAGAGTAGAAAAGATAGCACAAATACAATACATCATATACATGAAATGTGTTGGCTCTATTATATTAAGAAGTGAAATTTCCAGTCATACAATACAACTGTGACCAACTACTAGTTCCGACAGCAGAATGTTCCAGTCACTACCGCCTGCTCCTTCAAAGAGATATACTAGCTCTACATAGTGGAGAAGCCAATGTTCATTACAATACTCTCCAAGCTTTCTCTAAGACACTCCTATTGGAATCTTGGCTGACCAAAATCCTATACAATAAGTTATGAGGGACTATATATAGAAAATGGTTGAGTGACCCTTGACATTCCCATTTGATTGTTCATCTACCCTCATGATTCTTCAACTACTCTATGACTGTTACATTCAACTATCAACACTTGAACTTCCACTTGACAAGATGTTACATATAATATACACATGTACCCATGTGAGAAAAAATAGTCTTGAGTGAGCCATGCAATACATCACTAACACTTGGAAAGTTGTGGTAAGACCAACTCTTTGACATCCTTGTGATGATTGATGGTGGTGAACTGATGCCAAGCTTGGTCATCCGTGATGGTGTCTGTCAATGGTGACAACTTGCTGAAAGCGAACTCTTGCCTACATTGCATCTAGGCTCATAGATATGGCTCCTTTGTCCAACTTGTTTGACAACATGTGCATCATCATCCTGAGTGCAGTTAGACCACTAACATATGGATGCATAGTGTTTATGTTGATCTCCTAGTGTGTGCTGGTGACCATGCACATCAACTTTGTTAGAATACATGTTCAACTCCAGTTGGATTTATTTCTTGTCTTCATCTTGGTGAATGTGCCAAATGGCTAGGATTGCATGTGTGTGCATAATGGCATCCATTCTCTTAAACACCTTTGCATGTGGTCAACAACAACACTCACCCTAGTTTCTCCATGCTAGTTGTTGTACAGATCCATAACCTGTATGGGTGCAGTTTCATCAGTTTGTGGATGTTGCACCTCCTGCTGTACATGTTCCTGCTGCAACTCCATCTCTTGTCTATGCAACTCCTGTTCTTACTTGAGTTGCTACTTTAGCACCTGCAACTCCTTCCCTATTTCTCTCTCTAACCTTGCATGATCCTCTTGTTGTGTCATTGCCTCATTTCCTCAATCTCCATAGCTGCTTTCATCACAAGTGGATATGCTTGAGCTTGCAACATTGTTCCGCCTATGCGCTGTAAACAACCTTCATCTAGCATATGTCCCATGCAGATGTGGTACCTTCTTCTACTGTTGATGATGCTACTCATTTTGACACTGCTTTCATTTCATCTTAATATCCTTGTCAAAGAACAACTTGATGTCTTCATAGATAGGCAAGTTCATAGAAACTTGATCGACTGCATCCCCAAGTGTACTCTGAACGGTGTCTTTGACTCTGCTTTACTAGAAGCCATTCTACTTGTGTTGCTGAAAGATAAAATAACATCTATGGTACATGGAGACATAGAAACACTCATGAAAAGTAATCTTTTAGTCGGAAATGAAAACAAATTGGAGAACTGACATGCAACATACCTGTGTGACTGTCTGTGAAGATTGTGCAATTTTCACCATGAGGCTAGGACACTGACTGTCAAAACTGTGCAAGGCATAGTCTAGGCTATTGGGAGGCTAACTTCCTACTTGAACTATGTAATGAACAGTCCATACTAGCCTGTTGATGATTGAAACTACTAAATGCGCAATTTCAGTCAGCGGTGACATGCAAACTAGCAAACTACATTATGCACTTTTTGGGGCTAGTAAGGCACTACCTCCAAGAATTGCACAATGCAATCCTAGAGGTCAGTGTTGGGCCAAACTTGTACAATCCTTGGAGGTAAGGTAAAGCCTTCACTTCCATAAATGTGCAATGCTAGCCGGGCAAGGGAAGGTCTGGGCTAAGGCAACTGAAACGCGCAGATGGGCATCTAAAAACATGAGAAGTCTGGATGAATCGTGAAAATAAGTGTAAAAAAGAGTGAATTATCATACATGCAAACAACAAGTGTAGGATTCAAGAAATGGGAAAGCATGCATGTGTATGAAGCGAGTCGCCACAATGGCGACGATCGGTGCAAAACAATGTCATGCATGCGACAACACTGAGATGCAAATGAAAAGTGAAACATTGCTTTTACAAGCTAGCATACATCAAAACAATAGCGAGCACCCACTGAAATCAAGCAGACAACACCTACAAAGCCAAAACACAAAAATCAACAGAAACACAATGCGAGACATGAAAAGAGGGCTTACCCTGAAACAATTGAGCTGAATGCGTCGACGACTTGTAGATGTGATGCAAGATGTCAGAGCTATAAGATCAGTGTTAGGAATGAGCTTTGTAGCATTTCGTTCATAAGTTTTGATAAAACCAAGGTTATGATGCGTATGCCACAAATATAGGAAAAGAGACAATTGGCGGGAGGTTTCTAAAATGAGCCTTGAATGTAACCTCTAGCTACTAAAAATAGATCCCTAAATATAGGGATCCCTTTGCATGATTCCTTGGGAAAAGAAGTCCATGGATGCAAGTCAATCTTTCTTGGTCCTGAAGGGAATCGGTCAACTTGAAGGTAGATGCATCGGTCTGTGATCCCGGGATGAAAATTTGCACAGTTCCTAGGCTAAGCTGGGCGAGCTGTCCCAGAGGGATTACATAATTTCTAGGGTCAGGAGGTGACTTCCTCCCATAATTATGCAATTTATCGGTTGAGCAACAATGCTAGGTCAAATTGCACAATTTTATGGAGGAAGACTGCCTCACTCCTCTGTGCACTTTTGGGGCCCAACAAGCTGCCAGCTTGATTTGCACAATTTCTGGAGGGAACACTGGTTCCTCTCCAGAATTGCACAATTTTGTGAGGGAATCCTAACAGAATAATTTGCACAATTTTTCAGCTCGGCAGGTTGGCCAACATATTTTCACAATTTCTAGAGGGAAGGTACGTTCCCCTCCATAATTGTGCAGTTTTCTAGGGAAGCTGCTTGGGCAGCACATGGTCTAAGTCGGGAAATATAGCCTATGAGGGGAGTGAAGAAAACTGACATTAATAAGCTTATAAGGCACTGAGAAATAGCTGAAGACTATATGCTTGATGGTGCAAGACATGTTGTTGAGGATGGTTGGTAGGGAGGCTCCAAAATGAAGCAAAGGAAAAATTCTAGACGGTGTTTCTAGCCGCTACAACACATTGTTTGTTGAAGTACAAGAAAATCAATGGTACATTGATAGAGGATGCTCAAAGCACATGACAAGTGATAAAGATAAACTTATTGTTGGCTTATATGGGCCTGACCGAGGTTTGGAAGAATTATTTAGCTAAGCAAATCTCGCAGCTATCTGGCAACAGCTCGTGAAGTGCATACTGAGGTCTCACCCGAGGTAGTAGGGGAGGTTGCTGGAACCAGGTTTCTGCACCCTTGGGATGTCTAGATGTGGTCTGAGAGGTTCATGTGCCATCCTGTAGCTTCGCACTGTGCTAGATCCACGTAGATCCAGATAATCTTAACTTTCTCTTACCGCGTTGATTACAAATCTAATTTATTCGATTAAGTATTATAACCTAGATCTACTTAGAGAGGTATTTAAGTAAACATTTACTTCTTTCATTTAGTTCACATATTAAGATTAAACCCAATTCACAAGTACTCAATAATCATATGTGCACAGGTCAAAACAATTTCATTAACCATAAAAGAACAGAGTTTTGATAGTTTAGAATTAACATAGAATTCAGAAGAAGCTTATCTTTATTTCCACTTATCACCCTTACATCCAGATCTACCCTGTGCACTCAGCTGCAGGGGTATGCACACACAGCTGCAGACTCTTTCAGGCCTCTGCGCACACAGCTGTAGAGCCTCTATCCTCTAACCAAGCCCCGACTCGGACTTACAGACACTCTCCAAATGCTCTTCTCAGACACCCATTACATTTCTGATCCCAAAATCATACCAAAACTTAGCTACTCTACCCACAAAGTCTCGCTCTATTTATACCTTTCCATGGACCGCTATCCATAGGTGAGCCAACTCAACTTACATTTCTTTACACTATTTTTTGGTAGACTACCCTTTTGACTTTGACTTATTACACATCGCGCTCCACACATTCTCATAGAGTCTTTACCCTACTGTTACCCAAAATTGCAGGCTTCGCACCCCATATCCATTGCGCATGACTTCTACTACCCAACAGTCCTCCAACACAATCATCACGACTTGTCCCAAGTCACTCAGCTGGTGCGTCCATCTTTGCATGGAGATTGGTCAGTAGCTTCTGTGTGTCACTTGTGCTAGCAGCAAATTCTTTTGTCATGTGCTGCATCCATTCCACATGTGTTGTCAACACCTCAGTCCCTGTCTCTACTGTCTCCATAGTGGCATACTCAGCCCACATGTGGGCTACCTTGTGCTCTATGGTGGTTAAAACAACAAATGCCTCATCTAGCCACAGCTGGAGATGGGTTTTAACCACTGCTTCCTTTTGTCTAGCGGCATCAGCTTGGATTTTCATGTCGTACACCTCCCTCATCTTAGCCATGTGTTGTGTGATAGTAACGGTTTGTGTGGTCCCTCTGAGCTAATTGTAAGCTTGCTGGAGCTCTTGGGCCTCGGATTCTAATCGAAAAAGTGTTGGATCCTCCTTAAGAGCAGTGATCTTAACAATTGACTGAGTTAACAGCTCAGTACATTCTTCCATTGACCATGTGAGCATTGCACACCCCATAGTAATAATGTTCCTGCATTTCTCTAGGATCTCTAGTGGCATTAATTGTGGAACCTGTAGTCTTAAGTCCGCGATCTGTGCGCTGAGCTCTAGCTAGATATGCGTGGCCTCCTCCTTTGTCTTTCGAAACTAAATAGCCACTGTATGGATTTGTGTCTCAATGGGTAATTCCTCCATAATTTCTAACTCCTGGGCACTCAAATAGGCTTCCACTACTACCCTCTCCATCTGCTGCTATTATGTGACTGCTTCGTCGCGTTGGAGCCATTGCTGTTTGATATTAATTTTATGCTCTTGGAGTAGTTGGTCAGCGTGGCCGGCGCTGGCACAAAGTTCAATTGTGGCACTATCGTGTATTTGTTGCAAACTTTCACATGGTCGAGTAGCCACGTTCAGTCCTAGTCTTGTAAGTCATTCTAGCACAACTCAGTCCTCCATTTGGGTGGTGAGCAACGCATCCGCTGGAATCATGATATAATGACCCATTTGGGCTTTTAACAATGGTTCCATAGTTGCCATAGTGGAAACCACTGGAGTAGCATTGGTGCCTACCCACGTGATTCTTGATCCCAGCTCGTGTAGCTCTGTGCGAAGTTCCCCCAACACAATCTGCTACTTTGACATGGCCTCATCGACAGCCTCCCAAGTGGCATCTCGAATAGTGTTCTCAATGTCCGTCAAGTCTCCATTGGTTAACTTGTTCACTCCGTTATCCGTTTTAGATGCCTTTGCCTTCTTTGGTGGCTTTGGTTGCTCTGATGGTGCTGACCGCTTCAGTGGTGAATCCACCCCCGTTGTTGGTGGTTTGTCTGTGACCGTTTTAGGGGTTGCCTTATAACTATCCTTATCTATTGTTGACACCACCCCTCATGGTGGTGTCTTTCCTACTACCGTCCGAGCCGTCTCCTTTGTTGCCTTAACTTCCACGGTGAACTATTCATTGCACTTTTGTTGCATAGCCCGTTTAGCTTCCTCCTTTTGCTGCCTGATAGTGATCTTGTTGCACTCTATCGCCACCGATCCATGCCATGCCAGTGGCCAAGTATCCACAATCCCATCAATAACATCATCAATACTAATAAATTGGAGTGAGGTCCACGCTTGGGCTAGGTCCTTATGCACCTTGATGTAGAGACGATGCATGTCTGCCTTAAATTTAGCAATATGCTTCATGCTTTCATAGATCCCATTGGATAGGTGGGGTAAGGTAGTAATCCACTGGCGCACAGTCACGTTCATCAGTACCCAAAAGATTTTGATATTTCAAATTCATCCCACATCCCTTGTTGCCCAAAGTGAAGCATATCGAGTGGCTTTTGGCCATTCCGAGTCCAAGACAGGAAACTGGCTTTCTTCGGGTAGGTTGGTGGCAACCAGCATGATGGACAGGAGTAGCCATGCATAATGGAAAGTTTTACCCTCCTCCTGCACTTCGCAACAATTCGTCAAAAACTCTTCAAAGAGAAACTGGGACAAATTGAACCATACGCTGGCGGTGCATTCTTCAGCGAGTGCAATCACAACTACCGGAACCTCAGTGCCACGACACTTCCTCATTACTTTCCTTACCAGCAATTGAGTGGCGACGCGAACTGATTTATCTGAGATGCTATCAATGACGTACCCCCACTGCCCTTTTGTAAGCTTATACTTATTTTTTGATCATTCTATCATTGCGACATCATTACTTCGGTCAGTAATTTCTCGAGGATCTCTCCCATCGCAAGGAAGGTACGGAACTTGATGAACAAGTTTAGGTGTGATACTAATGGGTTTACCAACCCATAATATTTCCTCATGAATTAGAAAGAGAAACTGGTTTATGACCAACATGGTTATCGGGGGCCAAAGGAAGTGGGGAATTGATAGGAGACAAAGTAGCCCAGCTTGGTCCACCTTCCGCAACCACTCCTTAGACTACAACATTATCACCGTCCCTTCTACAATCTGCTCCATCAGTGCGTCCATCGCCAAGTGCGGAAATTCTACTATATCAGCAAGATCCAAATCTTCGAATTTCATTGCCACCACATGGCGAACCATCGAATTTTCTAATGGGACTTCTTTTGGTAGAGTTGGGGTAGCGATGACAGTGTCAACTTCATCTAGGTTTGCAGGTACTTTCACCTTTCCCTTGCTTGGAGGCACATACTTGGGTCATCGTACCGGTCGTATAGGATCCTCCTCAAGGTTGACTTCTTCGACATATGTCGGAGAGTCTTCAGCTTCCATATTGCTATCAATGGTAATAAATTTACCTTTTTCCTCCATTGTGAACTTGCCAAAGTGTAGGTGCCGTGGAAACCTCCTTACTGATTCTAGGATCTGAGGGTCCTTCCTACTCCTTGGCGTCCGAGGTGATTCCAGGAGCTCGGCTATTGGGGATGATGCATGTTACGGGTTATCGGTGGTAGGATTGTGTGCTTTGCAGATTTCTTCCTAGTAGTGCTTCGGAAATGCCTTAAACCACAAACTTTCTTCAAATTGCTCGTCACTCATCTTGCACTTGCTCCTAACCCATGGTGGCTTTCTTATAGGATGGTAGGATGTGGTGGTCTAACCCTTACTATGATTATCTAAGATTTAGAATTTAAGATTGGTTGCTTGCCCTTGTGGCAACTCATCAATGTGATTTTGGGAGTTATTCTTCTGCCTTGATTGCCCACCACCCTCTCCATGATGCTTTAAATGGGTCATTATGTCATGAACAATATCTGCAACGGTCGCTTTCCACCTTTCTTTCGCAGCCGCGAAATCCCAGGATCGCAAATGCAGTTTTTGTATGTAGGCTGAGGTCATATCGTGCAACTTTGGAGCAACTTGGTTTATAGTCTCGCACCCTCTTTCAACTACGGGAAGCGCTAGGACTAGACCTCCTACAAATATTCAGGTGGGCGAACCCTTCATGTGGATATTCTATTTCTCAAATAGCCTAGGCTGTGAGCATCTTCTGCCTGCCCTTGATTCTGCTAACGGGTTGTGGTGTATGTGGTCTTGTCCGTTCAGGTGCCAGTGCAACCATGATAGCGGGGTCACTGCTTGTAGCTGGGTAGGAGAGAAAGCCATGTCTGGTTCCTTCATTCGCTCCTTTGTGTGACCCATGTAGGAGGCTTCTAACTGCAATTTGGTAATAGCTTTATCCCGCTTCGCACTCTGTGTGCAAAGTCTGGTCCCTATTCCTTCTAACTTATCCAGTTTCACCTTACCACACCAAATGGCTGCTTGGAGCTGTTGAATTATGTCATGGATATTGCCACTCCTAGGGTGAGCTGTATCCAAGAGACTTTATCATCCAGCCGTGTGAACCATTGTTCCACGTAGATCTAGTTGGGTTGATGGTTGCCTAATACGCATTTGGACCCTTCATTGTTGACGGCCGACTATTCTTCCAATGCATACCTGGAATTGTTTCCTATATCTTAGCTTCTGCAACCCCGCTACTACACGCAACTCGTTTTCCTAACCCTCATGTTGTTCCTGTGATGTGTCCACCATGCCGCACTAGACGAGCTTCCCTTCATAAATTTCGGCGCTTTCTATTGGCTCTTGTGTCTCCTCGGTGGTTACGTGTTGTAGTGACTGAATCATATTGTAGTTAAGTGTTGTAACTTTCTACAAGCAGTTCTGCCATCATTCAGTCTCCTCCTTGGAATCCATTGTGCAAGTGCTATCGCATTCCCACGAGGTTCTTTCCCCATCCATGGGATGCACCTAATCCTAGTCCTACGCTGTTATCTGATAGATGTAATCTAGCTCATCATGACTATCCTCATTGCGCACTGGTTTGGTGTAGCATTCTCCTTCCGCTAGGTCCAACGAAACTACTACTTGCAGTGAATTCTTTTCGAACATCATTTTACGCCTCTTTAATTTAATAATCCCCTTCATGTCTGTTGCCCAATCAATTCCGAGCAATGTAGGCTAAGGATTACTGTCATCAACAATCTCTATAACTTCAAAATTGTTCAGTGTACTTACACCATCAATATCCATAATCACTCCTTGCAGTCGACCCATTGGTAAGATCTTTTGCTGGTTAGCCATTCATAACTAAATCAGGGACCATTACAATGCAGGATTTCCCATGTGCTCCCATGTCTATTTAGATAATACATTCACATCCGAGCCTAAGTCTAAGATGACCTGATCCATTTCATATTCACCAATTTGTGCTGTCAGTCTCATTTCCCATCTGGTATGTAGAGCACATCTTCCTATTTTGTGGACTACATGTGGTTCGTTGGATCCAGTGCACCTGGAGATCAGTTCATGCAGTCCTTGAATGGCCTTACTATCACATAGTAGTTTCATGCAGGTTTTGAAAAAGGTCGTAATCATGGAGGGGTCCAACCTTGACTCCATTTGATCCCTTCTACCTAGGGTAGAAGTCTCCGTGCTGCCCTGCGGAGCTTCCCTCGGGAACATCCTTCCCTATTCTAGCTCAGAGTCGTGTGCCTTTTTAGGTGTATTGTACCTCTTACGTTCTTCTTGTGGATGACCTCCTATAGTTGCACCACTTCTTAGTACCATATTTATACAGGGATCCTCTTCACGAGACTCTACTCACATCATCTGGATATTCTAGGTTGGTGGAGGTTGGAGTGCTCCATTTTTGCGTAGCTGGGAAATTAAGGTAAGACATTCTACCATTTCATGATCAAAATGTTCACAGTAGGGGCACGAAGTTCTGGGCAGGTTAGTGTAGTCCTGAGTGTAGTTTCCCGGTCTGCCACAATTATAACAAATTAACGAACCACGGCCCCACTCGAGCCCCATTCCTCTTCCACGGTCATGTCCTTGAAGTCCTCCCCGCCCTTTAGTCTGCATTCAGTAAGCTAGGGCTCTTTCTATCATTGAGTCATAACTTCAACACATTCGCTCATCATGTCCCACTAATCGACAAAAGTTACAATACAACCGTTGCGGGACCTCGGTATACTTTTGTAATAGGTGGCAGTTATCTGTTTCGTGTTTCCCACTCACCTTAGAAATTGTGCACTAGAGTGTAGGCATGACACTTGGTTCTACTTGTACCTCTACTTTTAATGGCATCAGGCCTCCCCCCACCAGATAGTTCGTGAAGATAGGGTAATGATCCTTATCGTATGCTTTGCTTTTACATTTAACACATCCCACCTTTGTACATACCTTCGGTCAAGATACCCTTTCTTGCTTCAAGCTATGCAGTTTTAAATTCAAGTTTTGAAGTTGTGTGTGGATTTGCTGAATTCCCAACCCTGGGTCTGGTATTGGGGTCTCATGTATCCTAATTGTTGTCTCTAGTGCCTTGGCTTGGGTTGAGATCTTTTGTTGTGACATGGCCATCCTCAGGTGTGGTGTCAATGACACCACAAACCACATGTAGTTCTCCTCATCTGTTAGTGTCATGTTGGCCTCGTGGATAGCACTCTCCAACCTCTGATCCAAATCCCATGGAGTTTCTCTTGGTATCATTACGATCTCTTTGAAACCAATAACCAATTGGTCCTCTGACTTTGGGCACCCGAATTCCTTATTTAATGCCTCCTGGATTGCAGTAATGCCTTCAATTGGATGACCTCTTGAATACTTCATGTACCAAGTCATTGCACAACCCTGAAATGCACTAACTAGGGTAGCCTTCTTGCTATTATCATCTATGATACCCTGAGTGTCCCATACAGATTTTATCACAAACCAGAATCGTCCGAGTTCCTCATTCCCTATACCTTTAAATATCAGCAGCTTAACTGCACTTGCCATCCCAATATTTCAGGCTATTGGAGTTAGGGATGGGGTTTGTGTTGGAGTGGATGGATTAGATGTAGTTGAAGTGGGTGGTGGCATGGATGGAGGTGGTATCAGGGGGAAGTTCTCTCTAATCAACCGGACCACACTTCCTAGTGAGATCCTTGTGAGTTCTTCCTCTCTTTCTTGGGAAATGGAAGCTAACAGATTGTTCTCTACTCCTCCCATTCCGTGGTAACCTCTTCCACTCCATGTTACCCCAGACATTAATCAAACACATAATCTATTTTTCACACAACAACATCTCAATCCACATATTCAGTGATTTGATATACCTACCCCGCGTTCCTTGAAGAAATTTCCTTTCCCCCTTGCTATAGCTCACGGTGGTATCTATCGCAAACTCAGTGATAAATCCTCCTATTACCCAATCCATCCAATTATCTACTATGCGTGTGATCTTATCCTCGGTGGCTTCTAGCCTGCACACCAGTTCCGGGGTCCACACAATAGGCTAGTCCAATCTGCACCTTCCGTCGTTGTCAGCTAGCCTTGCGATCCACTCATACAACTCTACCAGGAATGACGCAAAGAACATCTTGTGAATTCCTATGAATATATACCGGCCCATCCAATCTTCTTCTGATATTCGGGAGTACCTATTTTCCTAAACTGCGAACTCATGGATTTTTAGATCCCACCACTCTTCAATCTCTTTCCTTGTAGGGTTCTAGTGTTCCCACATCAGACACCCCTTAGGCAGATCCCAGTCCTGGCAACGGAACCATTGGCTTATATGGGCCTCACCCAGGTTCAGAAGAACTATTTAGCCAAGCAAATCTCACAGCTACTGGGCCTTTCAGCAATAGGCCATGAAGCACAAACTGAAGTCTCACCCGAGGTAGCAGGGGAGTGTGCTAGAACTAGGTTTCCTCACCCATGGGATGTCTAAATGTGGTCTGAGAGGTTCACATGCCATCCTGTAGCTTCGCTCTGTGCTAGATCCGCGCAGATCTAGATAATCTTAACTTTCTCTTACTGCACTGATTACAGATCTAATTTATTCGATTAAGTATTATAACCCAAATATTCTTAGAGAGGTATTTAAGCAAACATTTACTTCTTTCATTTAGTTCGCATATTAATATTAAACCCAATTCACAAGTACTCAATAAGCATGTGCATGTAGATCAAAATAATTTCGTTAACCATAAAAGAACAAAGTTGCGATAGTTCAAAATTAACACAGAATTCAGAAGAAACTTATCTTTATTTCCACTTATCACCCTTACATCTACATCTTCCCTATGCACTCAGCTACAAGGGTCCGTGCACATAGCTACAGGCTCTTCCAGGCCTCTGTGCACATAGTTGCAGAGCCTCTATCCTCTACCCAAGCCTCGACTCGGACTTACAGATGCTCTCATAGTGCTCTTCTCAGACACCCATTACATTTCCAATCCCAAAAAAATACCAAAACTTAGCTACTCTACCCATAAAGCCTCACTCTATTTATACCTTTCTATGGACCACTATCCATAGGCGAGCTGACTCAACTTACATTTCTTTACACTATTTTTGGGTGGACTACCCTTTTGATTTTGACTTATTACGCATCGCGCTCCACGCATTCTCGCAGAGTCTTTACCTTTCTCTTACCCAAAATTGCGGGCTTCGCGCCCCATACCTGTTGCCTGGGGCTTTTGCTACCCAACACTTATATCATAAAATCCTTTAGAGAATGAAAAGAATGTCATATTTGGAAATGACTGACGTTCTCTCATTAAGGGTAAAGATTTTTCTTTTCTAAAATAAAAGGTTAAAGTTGGTAATGTTCTATATGTTGATGGATTGAAGCATAACTTATTGATTGTTAGCCAAATGTGTGACCAAGGAAATGAGGTGGTATTTCGATCAAAATAATATGTGGTTCATGAACTTGACACACAAAAGACCATAATAAAAGGAACAACAACCCCGAGTAATCTATATATATATTGAAATGTGGACAAGAAAAATCTTACCCAGGCAAGGCAGAGGAAAACTAGTTATGGAACAGAAGGTTGGGACAGCTAACCTTCTCTCAAATAAGCAAATCAAGCAGGCTCAAAGATGTTCGTGATCTACCCAACATCGCCCTACTAGGAAGTACCATATGTAGGTGCTATCAATTTAGTAAGCAATTTAGAGTTTAATTCAATGCCAAAGAAGGATCACCAAGTAAGCCTCTTAAACTTATACTTATGATTTGTGTGGACTAGTAAGGAAAATGTCACCTCATGGAGAACAACACTATATCTTATTCATTGATGAATTTTCTAGAATGTGCTAGATCGTTTTATTGAAACACAAAGATGAAGCATTTGATAAATTTAAAGTCTTCAAAGCATTAGTTGAAAATGAATTAGATCTAAAAATCAAATTTCTCAAATCTTGCCAAGGAGGAGAATACATATAAGATGAATTCTTTAATTTCTATGAACATGGCATAAAAGACAATTTTCTATAGCTAAAACTCCTCAACAAAGTGGTGTGGCAGAAAGAATGAATAGAACTGTTCAAAAAATGGCTCGTGCTATGCTTGATGAGTCTGGAACTCTTAACACCTTCTTGGGTGAAACTTCACATACCACAGTAAATATTCTCAACAAGGCTCATGTTCATGTGAATAGTGATAAAACTCCATATGGACTTTTGTATGGTAAGCTTCCCATTGTAAAGAATTTTATAGTTTTTGGAAGCAAATGTTTCATCAAAAATAATGATGAAAAACTTTGTAAGTTTTAAGCTAGAGCAGGTGAAGGAATAATTCTTGGTTACTCATCTAGAAGAAAAAGATATAAATTTTATAACAAGAGACTTTAGGAAATTGTTGGATGCATTGATATTGTGATTGATAAAGCATGCACAAATCCCAAAAAGGTAACATCAACAAAAGAGGATGATGATGATGAATTCTTTCCCACATCAAATCGCAATGATATAGAAGAATAAACTAATGAAATAGCAGAAGAAGACACATCAGACAAAGAGAAGGCTTCATCCACGTATGTTCAAAAGAATCATCAAGAAACTCAAATTCTCAGAGAAAAGGGATCTCAGGTACAAACAAGAATAACCCTTGTAGGATCTTCTATTTATATAGGTTTATTATCCATGATTGAACCACGAAATGTAAATCAAGCTAGTGAAAATGAATGTTGGGTTAAGGCCATGAATGAAGAACTTGCTAAAATTGAAAATAACGATACTTGGAATTTGTTCTAAGGCCTCATGATAAATATTTTATTTGGAGAAAATGGATATTCAAAAACAACTTAAATGAAAATTGAGAGGTCATTAGGAACAAAGCTAGACTTGTTTGTAAAGGTATTTCTCAACAAGAAGGTATAGACTTTGAAGAAACATTTGCACCAGTAGCCAGACTTGAAGAAGAATTTTTTTTGCATTGTCAAGTTTTCGACATTTCAAATTTTATCAAATGGATGTAAAATCCGCTTTCCTTAATGGAGATCTAAGAGAAGAAGTATATTTTGAAAAACAAAAAAGATTAATTTTGGGGAATGATAAAAACCTTGTCTAGAAACTCAAAATGGATTTATATGTGCTAAAACAAGCTCTACGGGCATGGTATTATCATCTTGACAAATATCTTCAGCAACAAGGTTTCACAAAAGAATCCCTAGATAGCAACTTGTACACAAAAATCGAGGGTGATAAACTTTTAATTATTGTTTTTTATGTTGATGATATCAACTTTGGAAGTAATGAAGAATCTATGAGTCAAAACTTTTCTTTTGTTATGGAACAAGAATTTGAATTGTCTTTAATTGGGGAACTAACCTATTTTCTTGGTCTACAACTACAACAAGCAAAAGATGGAATATTTATCTCACAAAAAAAATATCTCAAGTAGATTCTAAGGAAGTATGGGATGGAAGAATGCTAAATTGTATGTACTCTCATGATGAAAAAATAAAGCCTTAGTAATAAATATGATTCTCCCACAGTAAACCAACTAGAGTACAAGTTTATGATTGGAAGTCTTCTTTATCTAATAATAATGAGACCAGATATCATGCATGCAGTTGGTATTGTTGGATGTTTCCAAGCCAATCCAAAGGAATCACATCTTCAAGTAGTAAAGAAAATATTCAAATATCTCCAAGGAACCCAAGGATTTTGTCTATGGTATCTTAAAGATGAAGATCCCTTCATGCATATACATATACGGATTGTGCTGGAAATGTTGACGACTGGAAAAGCATTAGTGGAGGTGCATTTTACATGGGGCCCCGATTGGTATCTTGGTTTAGCAAGAAACAAATTTCCATTTCCTTATCTACAATGGAAGAAGAATATGTGGTTATTGCATCTTGTTGCACACGACTTCTCTGAATGATGCAAACATTACAAGATAGACAAATACAATGTTCTCAACCCATCTCCATCCTCTGTGATAATACAAATAGATTATTACTATTTAGAAAAATCCTATTATGCACTCCAAAACCAAGCATATTCCAATTAACTATCACTTTCTAGGAGAACAAGTGGTTGAGTAAAAGGTTAAATGTATGTTCCCTCCGAGGAACAAGTTGTTGGTATATTTACTATACCTCTTCCCAAAGAAGCATTTGAATATCTTAGACAGAAACTGAGAGTTGCATCTAACTCATTTTGTTGTTAATCTAGTCTGCTCAGTCTAGGGGTGAAAATTTAGAAGGTTTCTTTCTATACATGGGTTTTAATAAGTATAGTCATGTATATACATGAGTTTTTTTGTAGACAGTCGTGTATGTTTTTCTATGATAGAAAAACAGTGGGACAAACTCAAGATCATCCTCTGACATGCTACGTCTAACAGTTATGATTTGATTTTTCTTGGTCTGGTGTTGATGAGTAGAGTCTGCTGACATGGTATTGAGTTATGTTTTTCTCATTGATATTTATATAATTGATGAAGATGCTTTCATGAATGATTTTTTGACAATGGACATGTAGCATAGGTTCAAGGGAAGCATTAGCCTTGCATAAGATAATGCATTGTTGCCATTATGGTTGTTGAATTATGCTACTATTAAAATATTTTGGTCTCGGTTATTAATATCATATATGTCATTTCATGTAAAGGTGACGTGGAGACCTATGATGTAATAATTGTCATATTTAGTCATGTATGGAATTTTGAGGTCATGTCAAATATGTAATCCCACTTGGTTGGGCGGTAGTGTCAAAAATGTACTCCCACTTGGTTGGGTCGTCGAGTCAAAAATGTATCCCCACTTGGTTGGGTGATTTATGTAAGTGTGATTCCTTTATAATAGGAAGGCCATAGTCAGTTGAGTTATAGAGTCATGTTCTTCATTTGAAAATCTTTCTGAAGATTCAGCATGTGCTTAGAGGGAGTATGCATAGTATAGTGCAAATCAAATTCAAAGGGGGGAGATTTGGTCCACCCTTTGCCCTTGATGTCAAAGGGGGAGAGTATATTGGTGTTTGAATATTGATTATTTGATGTATCTAACACGTTTATACAGTTTGAGGTGATGAACACCAACATGGTTGGCATCAAGTCCAAGGGGGGAATAATTGGCATTATGATGCATGTGTTGTCCTTCATGGCAACTCACTTGTAACAGAACAAGTATATGGTAACTAGATGAATCGATAGGTCAAATCAGAGGTGATAGAGTGATGGAACTTAATAATAGAATGATGGGACAAACGTTTACAGGTCAGAATCAGAAGTTTGATAAAGGTGAATATTTGAAGATCTATAGATGGGTTCATCAAGGCCAAGTCGCGTATACACGCAGGTACAAAGAAGAAAATTCAAATACATGCTAGCACACTAATTTTAGAATACCAATGGTCCTTACCATGGCATTGGCCCACAATATTGAGCACAGTAACGGTTACTTGATCCTGTCCAAGATTAACACTGGCACTAGTGTAGTTTTAACCCATGGTATTGTCTACGGCTATAACTATATAAGGAGGTGAAGATAAAAGTGTTATGTGTGCATGTGAAAGGGTTTTTGATGAATACTTCAATATGAAGTATATTTGCATTATAAGGACCATAGTTGACACATAGATCTGAAATAATTATGCACTGATGAATACAATGATGGATCAAGATCATGAAACCTGAAATGACTTTCCATTGTATGATCCTCTCATGGATTGACTAGATCTAAGTATTGATGCATGCTTTTATCTCTTAATATTATGATCTAATTATTTCTAAAGTTTTGAAGAGCTACACAATTTTAGGTCAAAATTTGGAGATATGTACACAGGTTGGTCTCGGTGAAGTTGTGTATACACGCAAGTTCGTTTCTTCAAAGTCACATATATAAAGGAAGGGTTTATGGTAATAAATGAGTGATGAACCTAATGAGTGCTACTATATATATACTATCTATCAATGATGTCCTCATGTTAATTTGGGTTGAGTGATAATGTCGGAAGTAGAACTTATTGAATGATAAAGTTGAATTTGGTTACATGTTGATTGATTGAAAAGGTTATTGATGTTGCTAATTGTATGAGGGTTCTGTAAGCTAACATAATATTTCAAAATAACTCTGGTGAACTCTGTGTTTGATTCATAACTACAATTTTTTAGTATATTAAGGTCTGGATGTAGATTTCTCTACAGAAAAGTGTGTATACACGTGAATTACCTCAAGTGAAGTAGTTTATACATGTTGGAATATGAATGATTAGGGTTGTAGTTGATTTTGTTTGTTGATGCAGTATTCTGAGTTCAGTTTTTTGTTTTGGTTACAATGATCTCACTGTTACGTTTGAATTACGTTGGTGTTTGCTTCAGTTTATATACAAGTTGTGATGTATTAAAGCAGGTGGATCCAGTGTGAAAATTTATGAAGCGTGGTTCACGGATGTTGTTGAGGGTTGGAGCCTTATGTAAGGAAGTCAAATCTTCCTGCTAGTAGTAGTTGGTAATCAGATCAAGGGGTTTGATCTTCCTTCGAGTAGGAGATGGAGAAGGAGTGAAGGTTGTAGCCTTCAGTAGGTGGGTGCCTATTGTTGGCATTATGACACGGGTGTTGTCCTTGATGGCAACTCACTCAAATGATAGATCATAGTTTAGCAGGTTAACAACACAAAAAAAAATTCAAATCAGAATGAAGAAAGAGAGGTATACATAGGTTCACCATTGGCCAAGCCACGTATACACGCAGGTTCACTATATACTAGTCGCATATATGTACACATGCACTTTCACAGAATGCAAGGTGCGTATATCTTGGAAAACTAAGTTTTCGTCCAAGGTATTTGATCCATGGTATTTTGATCCATGGAATTGGTCCAAGGTATCTGGTCTGAAGTATTGACCCCAGGTATTGGGTCCAAGGTATTGGCCCTAAGTGGTTTTGGTCACTAAGACTATAAAAGGAGGGGAAGATAATTAGGCCAAGGCACCGAAGTATTGAATATCTCATGAAGAGAAAGATCTAGTGTATAGGTTATAGGGTTATGGTGCATAGTTGGATCTGAACCAAGGATGAACCTTAGCACTTGATGAAGGATAAGATCTAATGATTGGTCAAGATCTTAAGGCTTGAAGTGAAGTGTCTATATATGGTTGGATCATTTATTTGAATAACTCGTGCATGTTTTAGTCTATAAATATGATGATCTCGGTATAACTCAAGTTTCGAATTGTTGTAATGTTTAAATCATCATTTACAAATCTATACGTAGGTTCACTTTAGAAAAGGCATGTATACACGCTAGTTCTACATATCAAAATATCGTATACATCTTAAATTTGATTTACAGATTTGTACGCAGGTTCGCCTTGAGAAAGAAGCGTATGCATGTAGGTTCGACACATGGAAGTAGCGTATACCTTTTAAAAATATGGTTTAGCTACTTCTGTTTGTTGTTGCAATGTTCTGGGTTCTGGCTTGGGTTTTGGTTACTGTATTCTAGTTACATCATTCTGAAAGATTAGATTGAAGGGTTGTCAAAGTAATTGATTGATTCAATTGTGGTTGGTGCAAAGCAAATTGGTTGATGCAGACATATTTGATGATTGAATGATGTTATTAATGGATCCAGTCTGAAAATTCATGAAACGTGGTCCCTGGAAGAAAAGAGAAGGTTGTAGCCTTATGTAGGCCAGCACCTACGTACTAGTAAATATATCAGCTAGTACAAGAGCTATGGGGTTGAGTTCCCTTCTAGGAGAAGCTGGAGAATGAGAGAAGGTTGTAGCCTTCTGCAAGTAAAAGCTTGCATACTAGTATAAGTTTGCACCAGTACAAAAATTGAGAAAAGAAGTTTCTTATTATGAAAAAGAAGATAGAGATGATTGCAACAGGTGGCTTTCAACCACATTGGGTTTCCACCTTATATCTTGTGTTCATGTGTGTGATTTTTTGTTTTGTTTTTACTGCACCTAGTTACTGTTTATGTGGTTCTAATGCACAGATTAAAGATCAACACATGATGAATTAACTGAATCATAAGTTTGCAGGATATATGCTAGTTTCCTTAAACGCAATTGCGTATACATGCGAGCTCCACTAACTGAAGTATCATATATGAATCTGATTATGGAAATGAAAAATTGTTGACTTGCCAATACTGATTCACCCCCCCCCCCCCCCCTCTCAATATTATTTCCAATAATTGGTATTAGAGCAGGTCCTGTAGAAGAGGCTTGATCACTTGAAGGAAGATCCACCATCATGAGTAATCAAGAAAGAGAGGGATCCATCAGACTGCCAATCTTTGATGGAAGCAACTTTATTTATTGGAAGGTAAGAACCACAACCTATCTCCAAGCTCTTGGAATAGAAGTCTGGGAAATCGTGGAAGGAGGATATACACTTCCATTAGCAATTCCTACAGATGCGGCAGGTAAAAAGCAATATGAAACTAATGCCAAGGCTGTCAATACATTATTTGGAAGTCTGTCACAATCGAAATTTGTCAAATTTATGCAGCTCAAATCCACCAAAGAAATATGGGACAAAATCATTCTAAGCTATGAAGGAGACTCTCAGGTAAAATGTGCAAAACTACAAACTCTCAGAATTCAATATGAAACTCTCAAAATGCACAATGATGAAAGTACAGCTAGTTGCTTCTTACATATAGATGAGATTGTTAATTACATGAAGAATTTGGGTGAAGAGATAAAAGAAGTTACTTTAGTTGAAAAGGTTTTAAGATCCTTGTCTGCTATGTTTCAATCAAAAGTATGTGCCATAGAAGAAAAGCAAGATCTTAAAACTATTACTATGACACAGCTGCACAAAATCTTAACTACTTTTGAGATGAGAAAATGAGGTCCATCAGATATGAGAGAAGCCGCATTTAAAGCTTCAGGAAAGGAAGAACTCAATGAATCAGGAGATATTTCAGAAGGAAAAGAAGGAGCAAACTTTTTAAAGAACCTTCAATGGGGTTCCAGAAGATTCAAAGGTAAACTAGCTTTCAAATGTTTTTCTTGTGGAAGAGTCAGTCATTATGCTGCCAAATGTCTTCATAAAGATAAGTTTGATAAAGGTAAGGAATATACAAAATGGAATAGAAAACAAAGTGTAAGTAAGAAGAGTTACTATACACATGAAGATAGCGATGGTTTATCAATTAGTAATGAAGATGAAAATAGTAATGACTATAGACTTATGATGGCTTTTGAAGATGATGATTTCTTGGATTCTTTAGATGAAGATGACCTTTAAGAAGAAATCTCTAAACTCAAAATTTGTTTAGAAGAAAATAATATTATTATAGATACTTTGACATTCAAACTTGTTGAAAGAGAAAAACACAATGAAAAACTATAATGTGAAATTGTGGGTCTAAGAAAGAATATTGAGAAAATAAAAGATCTCAATCTTAGATTTTCTAAAGGATCAGAAACCTTAAATAAAATTATCAAAGTGCAACATTCTCCTCTGATAAAGATAGGTCTTGGATATACTGAAGAAGCATCTCAAGCATAGAACTCGTCAACCTCCACTAAAAGCTATCTTGATGCAACAAAGAGCAGTGAACAGTTTGACAATCGTCAGCAAAGGCATAAAGCAAATCACCAGGTAAATCAGGCTCAATTTACTTCAAGGTGGAACAAAAGCTACAACCAACCTCGGGTAAATCATACTCAATCTACTTCAAGAATGAATATCAATAGAAACTACAATCACCAGGTCAGTAGATTTGATAATCGCAAGAACTTCTTTAATGGCCAATCTTTTTCATGTCATAACCTTGGACACAAAGCTGCTCAATGGGTTGCTTACGAGACCGTCATGACTAGAGAAGCACAAAATCAAAGCAATGTGACAGGCATCATGAAAAGTTCATACAATAACTTTTCTCTTCCTGAAAATGAAATAGAATTCTCTATCTGCAACAATTTTGGTCATGAAGAATCTGAATGCAGGAGTAAATTTCAGCGAACATCTCAGAAGGAGCAAACTCCATTAAGTCGCAAAATATGGAGAAAGAAAGAACCGCAAACAGAAAGATGTGGTATAGCCTTGTATGCAGAAGGATAAGAAAATCAATGGTACATAGACAATGGATGCTCAAAACACATGACAGGTGACAAAGAAAAACTTCATTCATATAATGCCTTAGAAAAAGAAAAGAAGGTCTCATTTGGAAATGAGACTTCTACTTCATAAAAGGTAAAGGCTCTGTTCTCTTAAAAGAAAAAGTTAAAGTTGGGAATGTTATGTATGTTGATGGTCTAAATCATAATCTGTTGAGTGTCAGTCAAATGTGTGATCAAGGAAATGAAGTAGTATTTCAATCAAATGGATGTGTTGTTCATGAGCTTGATATAGGAGAAACCATGACCAAAGGTATAAGAACTCCAAACAACTTATACATACTCAAGTGAGGACAACAATAGTGTTATCTAAGCAAAAGTGATGAACACTGGCTATGGCATAGAAGATTGGGGCATTTAAGCTTCTCTCAAATAAGAAAAGCATGCAGATTCCAGGTTGTTCGTGATCTTCCTGATATCAACATTCCAAAAAATACAATATGCAAATCATGTCAATTTGGTAAGAAAACCAGATCGGACTTCCCTAAAAAGGAAGGATCAGCTAGTAAGCCTCTTGAACTTGTTCATACTGATTTATGTGTACCATCAAGGAAAAAGTCACCTCGTTGAGAAGAATACTTTATATTGTTCATTGATGATTTTTCCAGAGTGTGTTGGATAGGACTTCTAAAGCATAAAGATGAAGCATTTGAAAAGTTCAAAACCGTCAAAGCTTTGGTTTAAAATGAATCAGATCACAAAATAAAATGCCTCACATCTGATTGAGGAGAGGAATTTACCTAGGATGAATTATTTGAATTTTGTGAAGAACATGGAATAAAAAGGCAACTATCCACCACAAGGACTCCTCAGCAAAATGGAGTGGTAGAAAGGATGAACAGAACTGTTCAAAAAATGGCTCGTGCTATGCTAAATGAGTCTAGAACTCCTGCAACCTTCTGGGGTGAAGCTGCATTCACTGTCGTCACTATTCTTAAACAACCAAATGTTCGGGTAAACAACACTCAAACTCCACATGAAATTTGGTATAGTAAGATTCCTATTGTAAATAATTCAATGATTTTGGAAGAAAATGTTACATCAAAAGGTATGATGAAAAACTTGGTAAGTTTGAATCCAGAGCAAATGAAGGTATTCTCCTTGGTTACTCTTCCCAAAGTAAAGGGTATAAATGTTATAATAAAAGACTTGGAAAAATTATTAAAAGTATTGATGTTGTGGTTGATGAAGCATGCAAAAACACAAAACAAATAAAAACTGAGTACTATGAAGAAGATGAGAACTATCCTCCCACATCAAATCAGACTAATTATGAAGAAAAAACCAATGAAGCACCAGAAGAAGAGATAACGGTAGAAGAAAAGACTCCGTCCAGGTATGTTCAGAAAAATCATCCAGAGACTCAAATTTTGGGACAGAAAGAGGAAGGTGTGTAGACAAGAAGGACTATTACAGAAGCTTCAAGCTATCTAAGATTGATATTTGTTAGTGCCTAGATCTACCTCAGGCTAAAGGAAGGTAGGTCTAGGGTAATGACAAACCACGCTTAACTTGGTAGCTAGCCCTGCCAGGTCAGGAGAGGGCTCTCTCCTTGTTAATCTCAATTAGGCTATTGGCAATTAGAGCTTGAGATGGCTGAATATAATGTAGATTTTACACTAGTTATAGTAGCTGAAGGTTTCTGGTTTGATTATTAGGTTTTGGTTGTTGGATCAATTGGGGAAAAGAAAAAAATTGGGTCTGGGAAATCAACTCAGGGATACATTCGTGTTCTGTGGGACGAGGTAGACAAGGGTTTATGTACTAGAAATGGATTAAGATGGTAGACTAAGACAGCTAAGGAGTTGAGGAGGGCATAAAGAAACTATGAATCCTCTTCAAATAGTTGAAAACATTGAAAACCAAATGCATTCCCAAGACAAAGCACAGTAGTGTATTTTGTCCATTCACCTTGATTCATTTAGTTTTAGAAGAGAAAGATGGATTTGGATAAATATAAAACATAAGAAAAACTCATTACAAAGAGGAAACAATACATAAACTCACTATCACAAGAATCCCACAAAAATAGTTGTGAAACCTCATTTTATTCCTTGCCAAACTACTGATACAAATGTTCAATGAGTGCCACAACTTCTACCAAAGTCCAACCTTTACAAATGAGTAAGAGAAAACATAATATACACATCAAACAACTCATGCTAGTCATCAGGGGTCGAATCCATGAGTCAAGGAGCTATTTCAACAACATCTAAACTAGGAAAAAGAAAATAGGTAGTGGAACAACTTGCCTCTAAAACTAAGGAAACTGATACATTCAATTCAAAACCACTTTTGATTTGATGTATCTACCCCATCAATTGCTTTCCATCAATATTTACATCATATTACATCATTTACCATGAAAAATTGACCAAGAAAAGAAGAATAAGTCAACTGTTGAAGAAACAAGGTGAAATTTGACTTTTAGGCAAAATTGATAAAACAATTTCTGATGCGCAATGCCATGAGGCTGATGCGTAGTGCCACTTCAAGGCTGTACTTGGAGGCCTTCTGATCATCCAAATTAGGCCCAAGAATGCTTGTTGGAAAGCCATACTTGTCTAGCTTCTAGAACATCTTGCAATTCATGATTTGGAGTTAATTTTCCCCTTCAAAGATCAATTATCCCAAGACTAGTTCTTGTGTGTCCAAAAAGTGGCAGAGAGGGCATTATTCGAGTGTTTTTTACCCTTTTGGTGGCCAAGATCTTCTCCAAATTTGATGAAATTTTCTGGGTTTGGTTGTCTTTTCATGTTGAATCCAAAACTACAATTCGTTTGGCAAAAGAGTGAGCCAATTCAATGTGCACGACCAGTGGTGTTGCGCATCCACCGGAATTTCCTATGTTGCCTATTTCAAAAAATCACAATTTACAAAAATTTTCCAAAATCTGCCAAGTTTTCACTTAAATGTACTTCATTGGTTACGTTTTTGGGCAACTGTAATATCAACCAAGATCTCAAGTTTGTCACCCCTATTTTTGCTTCTCAAGGCCCTCCTTAATATTGCCTTAAGGTGCTTAATTCTCATGTTACCTATCATATTATGGGTCAAGTAATGGTATGCCATATGCCTAAGCATACTTTTTTCTCTGTTGGATTTCTTTAGAAGACACTCAAGGTGGATATTTCCCCTCCCAAGCCATATTTCTCTCTCATTAAGAACTTCTTGTTCAACTGGAGTCAAGGGAACCAGTTGCTTCTCTACAATTTCACAAAAATCAAAACATGACTGATGTCTGAAGCGTGAGGTGGTTAATGGGCAAGGAAGCATTTCACTCATACTAGTGGGCTCCTCCCTAATAATCTTGGCACCTTTGTGAGGCTTCCTCTACTGCAAAATCCTTTCCCTAGAGCTATCACTAAGGGTGTCCTCCTAAAAATCAGGGTCATTCTCTCTTTCCATGCTTGTCTCTATAGGATGATGTGGTGATGATATGGTGAATGGTGGATAATAGATGGGGAAAAGAGATGAGTATGAAGAGATTTGTGAAAGGAACAATAGTGATGAGGTGAGGTAGTGGAGTGAGAGGGATGCATAAAGGACCTAGGGTTTTGATGTATGAGCTTAGGGTTTCATAAAGGGATTAGTTTCTTAGGGAAAATAGGGCAAGGGAAAATAGTTTACGGAAAATGGGATCAAGGGGTAGATTTAGGGAAAATGATAATGGGAAAATGAAGACAAGTGACAAGAGCTAGAAATTGTGATAAATTTGGTAGGAGACAACTAGGGTTTTGAGTTTTAATATGCTAAAACCACAATTATAGAATAAAAACCCTATGTGAGTTCAAAAGTGAGGTTACTTACTTGATTGGAAGAGAAATGCAGAAATGATGGTGATTGGAGGTGCAGTTTGAGGGTTTTGAAATGTTACTAGCCAATGTGCACTACGTGCTCACCAATGCACAACACCTCTTTGATGCACAGTGCCAGTGTAAATTAACACAGGAGAAAACTACCTAATGCACAGTGCCCCTCTAATGCGCAGCGCCCCTCTGATGCACAGTGCCAGCCTCCCAATGTGCAATGCCATTGTTCCTATGTGCAATTCCAATTTCAAGGCAAGTTTTGACTGCCTTTCTGATGTTGAAATTGGGCATGAGATAGCTCGTTGGAAAGCATGGCAAGTCTATCTTCTAGAACATCTTGATTTTTTCAATTTGGAGTTAATTGTTCCTATCAAAGGTAGAATCTTCCAAGACTAGTCAAAATGTGCAGAATGACGTTGCCTAAATGCAGAGCGTTGTTGCAGTCAACTTTTGAAGGTCTTTGTCAACTCCAAATTGATCTCATGATAGCTCATTGGAAATATATCTCTATCTATATATCATTTAAATAATCAAGAAAGTCATTTGAACATCCCAGCTAGGTGAAATATAAATTTTCCCAAGCTCACTCCAGAAGTGCATCAATCCTCCTGAGGCCAATGATGTTTTCGACATTTCTCTCAAACCATGAAACCTATATAAAAACTGAAAGATGTTTTTCTTCTTGTGTCAATTCTGGAAAAAAACCTCTCTCACTTTTGTCAAATTCATCTTTTCTTTCTCATAAACATAGTTTTAATAAAACCTATCCCGATATGTGGAACAATGGGTTTGTAGAAATGAAGGGAAATGAAGACGATGAGGAGCTTATAAATTATTGAGAAAATTTTGGGAAGTGGGGAGGGAGGTTAGGAAGTAGGGGAAATTCAAATTTCAATGATTAAGTGAGGGGAAGGGGTCCAAAAGGGAAAAACATAGGCCTAGCCTAGAAATTTATCAAATTGTAACAATAAGATAGGGTTTGTGGGAAAATGATGAATTTGAGGGACATGAGTAATGGGAAGCATTTAAGAAGGTATATTAAGTATAGGGAAGGTGTATTAGCATTAGGATACAAGTTTTTTTTATCATTTGGCCATCCAATAAAAATTACCTTCAAAACCTTAGGAGAGGGAAATGAGGCTTACCCAAGTACAACTGAAGCACAAACAAGTTGTAAAATGACCCATTGGAACCTGAAATGATGAAGAAAACACTTTGAATGATGGTACACTAAGTTGAATTTTGACATAGAGCAATACTTGGAAGACTTTGGGAGGAGTGAAAACAACCCTAGACCTAATACCTAGTGACCAACTTTTACTTAAAGACTCACTGAAATGACAAAATTTGACAATGACACCTTGAGACCACTTTGTAAGAGCATATTTGATCACTGATGGAAGGCTTCAAAGGCTGACACTAACATTGGCTCCATTGGGGATGGCAGCTCCTTGGAGGTTCCAAGAACAACGTAGAACAAGTAGCCTTATCTATTGGGCATGGAGTCAAAAACTCTAACTGAAATGGATGACTGAAAATTGACGACTCAAAGATACAAACTGACTTGAAACTGACTCAATACTAAAAGGCAACTGAAAAACTAGAAAATATGCTCAAAATGGATCTTATTCAATATAACCTACTCTAATTGTTCCATTCATCACCTGATCATGTGAAATGAAACAACCAATGCAACCAAGTAAGCATTCTAGCTATTGTTTGAATTCTCCACAAGTACTTTATTATGAACAACAAGAGAGAACTACTGAAAGGCAACTTCCATGAAAAATTGTAAATAGATCCATTGAATAATATGGATTCTCTATCCGACTCCAAAAATACTGCATAAGGATCTTGAAATTCATGTGCACTAGGACTTAGCTCATCCAATGGATTACTTTTCTCCTCCTCATACCATGAATGCAAACTTTCATCTAAGATTTGTGACGAGACTCTTGCTGAAAATGATAAAGAAACCAGTTGTTGCATCAAGTTTGTATCAATACTTGTTTCAATCTCATAGTTAGCTAGTGGATAAGGACTTTGACTATAGACATCATCCAACACATCAGCTATTGGATCGTGAAAAACTTGAAAAGACTGTTGCAACACATATTCGATTGGTTCCAATGAGATCACATGATTTTCTATAGGCTGCTCATTCTTTATTGAAGACACTATGCAAATTTCCCTTCAAAAACAGAAATGATTCAAAACAGAATGGTACAGAATCTTCTTGCATCATTTGATCATATGTTCTAGCCTCCAATTCTTCATCTGCAACTTGACAATCAATGGCATTTGGTTGCTATAAATCTAGATACAAGAAGTCTTGAAGAAGGATCTCATTGCCCTCAAGATGGTCCAGATCAAAACTTGTTGACAATTGATTTCTGATTGCATGAAATTTGTCTCTAATGATCTAAAATGAAGCAAAACAAAAAGGAAAATATCCTTCACTTATTTCAAAATTTGTTTCACTTTCCTCCTCACTTCCATAGCTAATATGCATCAGTTGATCGCTATATTCGAGCTGCTTAAAGTGAGCTTCCTCCTTCCACAAACTAGCTGTTGATTTGTCTACAAGATTAGCTTCTATTTTGAGGACATAATCATCATCATACTGATTGAAGTGAGGCAAATCATCATTAAAAAACAAATCATCAAGCATACATGTCATATCAATAGCTCTCTCTTCTCCAAAATGATCTATAAAACAATCATTATTAGATCTATGACAATTGGGATAATAAAGAAAATGTTCTGGATCAGCCACTTGTTCCTCTTCAATCAGCTAGCCATGGTCTTGAACATTATACTCATTCATTATGGTGATATTTTGCATCATCTCTTCCACTGCACTTACCAAAATGTTGAGCTTTACCTCTAAAGATGTCAATTCCTCTGGATTTATGTTCTTCATCTCCTCTTCCTTCAGCTTTTCCCTTTTGATCAGCAAATTAGCCTCTACATCTACTGCACTGTATTGCATCTCCTCAAGTGTTGCAAGGTTCCTTTCTGTTAGTTGAAACTCCATTTCTGGATCAACGACATTCAGGTAGTGCAAGAAAGCAGATCCAGGAGGAGGTCTTATATTAACCAACATCGAAAAATAGACTTGGCTAAACTTCATAGAAAATTGTTGTACTGTCTCCCCTAGAAATCTTTCCGGCTGGTTATACTCTTCTATAATCAAGAAAGGGTTTTGTGTGACCACCCACTTGTCGAGGAAAACTTTGATGAACTATTGGAAATATGAGATGCTCTGATCCAGGTGGATATTGGTGGCCACCCACTAATTCCACTTGTATCCCCACTAGTGCTTCTTTCAGTTTTTTTAGTTTCCTTAATTATAGCACAGTTTACTGTTTTTAGCATTTTTTCGGGTCCTAAACTTTCGGAGCTGTTTTGAGGCCCTAAACGACTTTTTTTGGGAAATCTACCGCCAGCGATTTTTATATCTAAAAATTGTCTTTTATGTCATATTCCTCGGAGAGATCTTTCCAACGGGCTATCATGTGCATCAAACGGAGATAGTACGACCAATTCGCGACCCCGAGAAGTTGATGTACCAACTTACCCAAAAACGGGGCCCACAATTTGGCGTTTCATCTTCTACGGTCAGGTTTTGGAATGTGAAGGGTTTT
>APFE031742560.1:0-11237 GCA_000404065.3 Pinus taeda | reverse complement strand
ATCTGATTACTTATAATAGTAATTAGTAATTTAGTACCCCCTTCTTAGGTTTTAAAAATTTTTATTTTAATACCAAGAGACTATAAAATTAGAGTTTTAGGTTTATGATTTTAATGGACATGTCTTGCCCTATCCAGATTCCCAAGCTATTCTAAAATCATCCTATCCTTCCTAATCTCTTCTGCTCCCATCCTATCCATCCCCTACTGGAGTATGCCATGGCGTCAGTTTTACTGACCTAACCATTCATAAACCCTAAGGTGACAGCGTCGGTTATACCGACCTGATTCCCAGTAGGCATCCGGCAGTCATCATCACACGTCTAGGGGAGCATGATTTGCACAGTCCTCCCATGACTCCAGGGTTCAGAGGATAAACGGTGGGCAACACTTCCACCCCTCCCAGTAGAATTAGGGCTAATACCCTATCATATAATCACTTTGAGCTTGAATCGTTCTGAGGTTCTGTCATCACGTGGTCATCCCGGTAATTGTTTATTATCTGCAATCATACACTTATCCAGGCATTCGTAAAATGTGCATCAGCATATTCAATTAACTCATGTATTATTCACATAAATCACTACAGTATTAACAGATTTTGTTATATTCCATGCATGTCTTTTGACTTTCATTTAAGATGTATTTACTCCTTGATTTCTATTCCATTGATCATATTGAAATGTATAAATAAATCAGATTTAAATATCTTAATTCCTATCAGAAGTAAAATCATTTAACTGTTTTAAACTTTACTTTTGATAACTATAATTTAGTAAGATCAACAACATATATCGTTTTGGTATCCATGTATCAGCAGAAATTAAACATACATTATGTCACAAAATTTCACGTTTATCTTAGTCATTCAAAATGTTTGTGAGCCTCTGATTGCAGTGAAGTAAATATATACTAAACACAGTTTAAAGTTCTTCAAAATTGACATAGGTTAGGGTATCTTTGACATATGTCCTCTGTTTTTTCCCAAGTAGTTGATCCAGGACTATACTTGTCCCATTGGACCCTAACTTGGTCCACCAGGCGATTCCTGATCTATCGAACCCTACGTTCCAGTATACGTAATGGTTCGACCATTACGATTCCCTTGTCCCATACCTGAAGATCCTGCTATAGTGGGTTGATGCGCTGCTTGGTCGTTGTTGATTACTGCATGAATTCTACAGCTTAATCCAAATTAAATTGTGTTATCAACAGGATTCGTTCAGGATGAGATGTTGGTTCATGTAAACTGAAAATATGAGCTGAAAATTGGAGAATCTACAGCTTAATTTAAAAACATGAATTTTTGTGAACTGAAATTTGAAACTAGATGTCTAAACAATAATCTGAAAAATCATCCAACTGAGGGAACAATACAAAACTGGAAAATAAACCCATACAGTCACTTTTGATTCTTTCAAACAGTCACATGAGGTAAACTCGTCTTGCGGGTATAGATTCTTGACTACACCAAACTGTGTTCAGAAAATTCAGCTTGTTTGACTTATGGAATACACCTGGATTCATGATCCCTTTCAATCTATGGCCCAAGATTGCCAACGTAGGCTTTTGGTTTATTTAATAACTGCTTTTGTCTGAATGTCGCAAAGATATAAAATGTTCATGTACCTCTTGTAAATTTAAAGAAAATCCCTTTATAGCATGGATGGAAAATGCATCATCAATTACTTCATGAGGCTTAAAACTTAACCACTATCAACCTCAAAGAAACTGAAACCACCCACAACCCAAGAACACTAACTTCCACCCCGGCTGTCCCCTCGGCACAGAGAGAGAACGGAAACCTATCATATAATTCAGACAAAGACTTGCAAACATGAACTTGTCTATGACATATTGAAACGTGAAGAAGAAAATTTAAAGAACATTCAACTTAGACTGTCTTGGACAAATGATAATTCACTAATAGCTAGCTTTTGTCATGAGTTCAACCTTCTCTACAGTCATCCTATATACACAAATTATCAACGAAATATTGAAATAACTACATGGAATATATGCCTCAATTGTTTTGGGAGTGTGCTCAAGTATCCTCTCTTTATTTGCCAACAATGCAAGCACTGATCCTCCAAGCCACAGTAAAACAAGTGCACCTAATAAGGTGCAAAATGTGAATTTGAACCAACATCTGACCAAATCAAATCCTGATGTATTCATCATCTCAAGCAAAAACATTTAGCTTATGTTTCCTATATGCTTCAGTATCCCTGTTTCCTTTCCCTAAAATCTTGGAAGAATGAAATCAATTAAGTTTCTTTTTTATGTTCATAAATCAGTATATACTAGGAATCAATCAGTATACACTTGCATGCATCTGACAGAGAACACCTTGTTATAGGAAATTAAGAGCAATAGGCAATACCATTCTTTGTTTTCCTTGGTTTCCCTAAAAAATACATTCACATGTGTATATTGTACTAAACTCAAATTGCATACCATCATATCCTATTTCCCTAAATACACTCAAGATGAAATCAAATTTGTGATAATTTTCATATTTCTATCTTCCTTTTAGACCTAGAGACAATAGCAACCATTTCTAACATTGGTTTAACATTTTACTTTCCCAAATCATTGGCAAATAAAATCTAAAGAATTAGGACTAACGTGCACTTGCAAACACCCAAACGAGTATAAAATGTCTTCAACCAAAGATTTTTTTGGGGAATTTATATGAGGATTTAACAAATCCAGTGTCAAACAAATTATGGAAGATAAACATTGCATGTACAAAATCCCAATCAGGTAATTGTTAATTTATGGGTATCCCAACACAAAAATCAGTTTGAAAATTCCATTGACTTGAAGACATAATTAGAATGATAAGCACAACAATTCATCCTTCATTGATGATATCAAATAACATTTTTTTTCTTCCCGTTTCTTTATCAGTCATTAAAAGAAATTTCCAATCTAAGTGTCGAAGCATTCAGTGCCAAGTTCTTGCTACTAAGATGTACTTTGAACCTAATTTAGATATATTTTTGATGGATTTATTCATTCTCGATATAGTTATCAAAATGTCATACAGGCACTTTTATTGAGACATCAAGACGCTGACAAATTTGCTTGAACAATCTGCAGATCAACGGGAACTGCAAGAAAGAAACAAGAGAGCACTTCACAATATATACCCAGATTTTTGTAGTTTGGATGTTTTTCAACAGTACTTTGTGGTTTACATTTCTATGTGAACTTCCTCTTGCATCCTTCTTACATCCAGATACGAAATCAGTTTGTAATTAATAATTTAATTTTTCTTTTTTTTTCATATAATTAATGCACAGAAGATAGTATATGATATATTTAATGATAGTGCTTAGTAAACCCAAGGGGTTAGCCTAAAATGTGGAGAAGCATCACTGTTTCCCCACAAGGTTTTCATTGGAATATATCAAACTGTGATCCCTCTATAAACTGTGAGACTAATGATTGACTAATTATTTAAAATCCCAATTTTCACAAAACGGAGACAGATATATAAATCAAATAAAGAAATATTCACTCATTCAACCATCTAGCTCTGTAGAGCCTTAACATCTTTTTTCTGCAATTACAATATAGCATTCTGATTTAACAGAGCTATAAAGGGCATTGTCTGAACAATTTGATAAAATGCCTCTTTTCTTATCAAAATGATTCAAACATATGAAAAAAAAAAAACCCAAAATAACTTTAGACCAACCATAAATCACAACTCAAAAGGAATCATGAGAAAAGATGTGATTTTCACCAAAACCAAGTAAATGAAAAGAAGAGTTTTACTGTCAACGCAAGCAACTTTCAAAATTATAGAGCATAAAATTCAGAATGATCGAAATGAGAATATATTATTCTAATTATATAACATCTCTCTCAGTTTTTGGATATGGTTAAAAACAACCAATTCAATTTAATATCTAAGTAATAGAAAGTTGACTTTACTCCCTACCTATTACATATCTAAATCTGCAACCAAATAGGAATGATTTTGAAATTTTGAAAACAATCATAATATAGATGCCCTTTACAAACATGAGAGGAACATTACCCACATTGAAGAGTAAAACAAGCCAGCGTTAACACAATGTTTGCCGACATTAAATGCATTGAATATCCATAATAAAATTATTCAATATTCACTCACTTTGCATGCATTGATATTCCTATGTTCAATATTCAGTAAAACTGTTCAATTTCACCCAGTTTCATGCATTGATATTCCCATGGTCTGCATTGAATATCTGTCCAGATGTGAAGTGTGACTCCATAAAGGGTGAAATAATGTGGAGGATAAAGCATGAACAATTGATTACTTTTTCTATTGGTCAAAAGTGGAATTAACTGATGTTGAAATTAATTATCAAATTCGTTCATGGAAATTCATCAGGCTATGATATGCAACCATATCATAAGTTATAACACACACAAGGTTAGGAGCCATGGCGATCCAAGCTCATAGAAATCTCTATTCTAGAGTGGGTTATTCAGTGTTACCACTTCATAGCTAGCTCCACGCAGATTAATGAAAACAACCATTTAAACATATAAGAAAAGGTATAGAGATTAAACGAAAACACACATTTGAAAAAAAGTAAGCAAATGCTACCAAAGTCGTTCAGATGGGCTTAGGCTGGACTAGCCAGTATTCAAATTCCCACATGGATCTAAAACTGCAACAACTGATTTTATTGTTAATGGCCTGAATAAAAGACTGCAACAGAGCACATTAGATCAGAGTTCACAAAGCCATTAAAGCTTCATTTACCGTGTTTTGTAATGCTGTCCAACACCTGCTTCTTGACGACCTTGAACTGATTTCATCTTAAAGTGAATAAAATAGACCCATAACTTGAAACGTATATGGCAGTGGTACTTTAAGTGATTTTTAGAATGTTATCGTAGTGTGATATTACAAAACTTCAAAGTGTAATCAACCTCAGCATTCAACCATGTTACAGCAAGTCAGATGAATTAGTATCATAAAGTCTATATTGAACAGTGATTACCCACAAAACCCAAAAACCCGGACTTGTGTACATGTTATATTAGAATTGAAATACTTAAACACACAAAATCAAAGACTTCAAAACATAATACAGCCAAAAATAGAAATCGTAAATCAAATCTAAAAAAAAAAAATTGACAGCCAAAATCGAAATCTTAGCTCACCTTTAATCTCGGATAGACATCTAACATCCACGATTTATGTCACTTACTGCTATGTGGATAAGTGCCTGAAAACCCATCGAAGGCTCTATACACATGTTGTACTTGTATAATAATTTTTTTTTTTTGAAGTGTACACTTACTGTAATTGAAATTTCCAAGCTGACTAGAAGCCCAAACTTTGCTGATTTTCCCCACATTGGGGTTTCCAGGGTAGATAAGCTTAATTATTTAAAACCAAATTGCATTGACTCAAAATAATGATGCAGTGGAGGAAAACTGCTCAGTTTTGGACACTCAAAATCAAAGGAGAGATGCTGAACCAGACCATAAATTTTCATTTTCAAATGACTTTAACTACCCAAATTCAACCAGACAAGAGTTACCGGGCACCCAACCATGTCATGCCCCATTTTTCCACCCAACCATGTCATGCCCCATTTTTCCTCGAATAACTACAAAGCACTCCCCCAATTGCCTATATAATAATTCCATTATGTGTTCATAAGACGTTCTTCATTCCATTCTGTACAAAATTACATATTTTACTTTCTTCAATTTTATAGAAACTGTACAATTCAACAACCTGCTTTGTGATTACTGAAGATCTTCCGGTGTATAACTGCCTATTAAGTGAATGGAACTATTAGGTGGCACATATGGCATTCTAACAAAAGGACTGCCTAAATCTTGTAACAGGGCTTTGAATCAATATCAGCCTCGTACAAATAGTTTCAACTACTTTATGTGACATTATTTTATATGCAAGTTTACAGAGTCGATAAAGAAAAGTAGAAGGTTGGCAACTACCAATTCAATTTAAATGAGATCACTAAACACGCGAATATATGCCAGAAATCTAACTTCTTAAGGAAATCAGATGTCACCAAAGGTTCAATCCATGATTCCATACCAATAATCTTTAAACAAAGAATCAGCTAAGAAAAAAAAAAAGTTTTTAGCTGTTTAATGATCCTGGACGAAGTTTTTGCTCACAGGAAAATAAGAGTCAAAAACAGGAAATAAGGTAAGCAGTTGATAATTGACCTAATTATACTTGGATATGCAGTACCCATACTACCTTTTCAACTGAAAAACCAAAGATAAGAATGATTTTACCTACATTCAGAGTATTAAAAAAACGTATTGGATTTGTACTTATGTGACAAACAACAACCATAACCTTGAACAAATGACTTTGATTGTACAGGATATGATTCTTGCTGTACCAGAAACATCAGGGACTACCTTAGAACGTGTAATGCTTAAACTGCTTATGTAACTTGGTAACTTTATTTAACTTTAGCTAGAGCTTGACTTTATTTAACTTTATAATTTTATTGAATTAACCAACAAAACTTAATAAAGAATTCCAAGCACAACCTAAAGCAACAAACAGATAAATTATCGAAAACAAAAACCTATCTTTGCCCGCTTCTGCCATCTATTTAGCACTCTGAATATCTATGTTGCATTAAAACCTCCGCATTGGGGAAAAAGGATATACAACCCATAAATATCGCAACAATGATAGAATTTAATCAAATTACAGAGAAAACTGAAGAACTTAAGTTCTAGAGAATTTAAGAAGCACATCACCTAAACTTTCCTCTATTGACAAAACCTATTGAAGACGCTGATCATTAACCTCAGACGGGAAATAACTCATAGCAAACATGCTTATGGGAGAGTAAAAGATTGACAGATTTTATAAAAACGTCTACGAGGTCAACTGAACTGACCTATGCGATTAACAAGCGTACATATGACGTAAATTTTCTTCAAATTAGAGGAAAAAAGATAGAGCATACTACCTATGGAGAAAAGACAGATTTCACCTAAATTCACAGGAATTTGCCAAGCGTGCGCTGAAAAATTTCTCCTCTTAACCGAAACCGAAACTGCCAAAGTGTGGCCTCGACGCCCTCCAATGAGTTCGCCCCTCTATAAATCTCCTGCGCCATTGTTTCTACATGCCCATATGTGGAATAGTACACAATATAGAGCTTAATAGCCATGGTAGCTGATCACACAATATTCGCCGAAGGGTGTTCCAGCACGAGGGAGAAAAATGACCAAATAACAACACCCGGCTAAAATCTATCTGTGTTTGCTTTGCAGGCCACGATATTTTCTAGAGAGAATTCAATTGTTCTTAATCTGGCTGTTTAATTGCATTCAAATGGATGTTTTAAGGTTCTTTTTTTTTTAGTACCGAAGCCCTTCTCCCTATCATTCTGTTTCTTTTTCAGAGAAACCACCCACTTTTTGATTTGCAACACGATCGAAATTTATCTAAAACAAGACTCGAAATCGTGGGACATGTTGATTCGGGGGTTATTAAGCAGAGCCATTAAGAAATGTAATTGATACTGAACCAGTTGTGAGAAATGTCTCTATTAACCGTCTGTGTCAGCATAATCCTTTCGTATCTTCCACATTATAGATGGCTGGCTAGAACAGAGAGAACAGAACGCAGCTAAAAATAAAAATGACCCACAAAAAGAATCGGAACAACCGACCAGCGCGTGCCTGCTAAGTCCGAATCTCTCAGGGGTCGGGTCTGCTGCTGAAACGTAAGTTTTTTTTTTATAAAGCTTTCACGTAGAAAAATTCAGCCATAAAAATTACACAAGCGTAGGGCTTATGAGGTCGAAGGGTTTGAACGCAGCTCTGATACCATATGTAAGAACCGAGAACTGAAATATACAGAACAGTAAAGAATTTAAAGTATGTACCTACCTGAACTGTTACCTGAAGATGTCTACAGCTACGCTGTTCCAATTACCGAGAGACCAATTCCACCCAGCCAGACTGAGCAGAGCCTTGCTGCTCAATCCAGTAAGCTTCTCAACAGAAGCTCACTGTCCCCCGTGCCCAGAACCTCAGAGTTTCTTAACCGCTCTTCCAATGACTGATTTACTTCCCGTAGAATTCCTCCTCCTGGTTTCTGCTCCGATGTTTCAACCCCTTCTAAAACTCCGCCTACCTCTATATGTAGCTCTCCATGGCGGTGATCGCCCTGCTCACCACGATTCCACCGTCCTCCATCGTGGTGACAGCTATCCTTCATGAGTATGAGTCATAAGCGGTGAAATCAAATCCTCTGTTTTCTGAGGTCATAACGTTTTTATAATTTTTAGGATGATCATACGTGTTATTAACTTCATAAAATTTATATGTCCTTTATGATGTTATATCTATACTTTTGTCTGATATATATTGATTTAATATAAAGTTTATTGATATTTGATTTAAATATAAAGTTTATTGATATTTGATTTAATATAAGGTTTATTTATAAACATAAAGTTTATTTATATTTGATTTAATATAAAGTTAGAATTTATATCTTTACTATATTAATACTAAATATTTATTTTATTTTATTAATATGCTTTTTATGAATCATCTGGAGCATATTATATATACATATATATATATATTCCCCTTGATTCAACCATATATTACGCGATATTGACGAACGAGTAGAACTTATTTTCCCAGAAGGGACATGGTATTTAGCACTTATAATCAATTTAATATAAAAATACTAGTGCGGTGTATGCAACACATGCATATGTAGCTATCATATGCATGTACCGTATACCTGCTATTATGTTTGCGTTCTTTGTATTTATAGATGGGTCGTTACAGGGTTACCTACGAGATAGATGGGGGAGTGCAGAAGAAAATGGGTGGAGGGGGATGCAACGAGAAAGCAAAAGAAATGGGAGGCAGGGGCATGAAAGAAGAGACCTGATGAAACCCCGAAGAAACATTTATGCAATCAGATGAAAAAGAGTTTTGAACAGAGAAGGGGTTAGAAGATGACATACTCGAAGATAGCGCAACCTCGACAGCCGCCCTTACCCTGGTCAGAGGAGGAGAGGGTGGCCAATATGGTGCTTTACTGTGCTTCTTCAGAGTCTCCTTGGCCAGGGTTTCCATTGTTGCTTCAGGCGCAGAACGTTCCATTGTTGCTTCAGTAGAGGTTTGGTCTACAGGTGCTTGAGGGTCTTTTTTAGGGATTGTCCTTCCCTTTTCCACGGATCTTGCTTTACCATTCAGGGGGCAGTCCTTGAAGAGGTGACCTACCTTGTGTCACCCCCTGCAACTAAAAGGGACCCCCTCGTAATCAAGGATATGTGTTCGCAAGAAATTCCTCCACCGCAATGTGATTTGTTCCTGTAACCCCTCTTTAGTGTCCAGATGGACCAAAATCCTCGCATCTGTCATGATTCCAGTGGAGAGGTATGATATGTCATACTCCAGGTAGGTGCCCAAAGAGTTCCTAATGCGTCTGGAGATATCCTCTGACCAGAAATGTAGCAGCATGCCTAGAAGGCGGACCCACAGTGGCCCAACACCAAGTTGATCCCTCTCTGGGTTGAAAAGAGGGTTCCATTGCCTTAGAAGAACAGGGGCCTGTTCAATGTGCTAGAAGGATGATAAAACCCAATTTGTGTGCTCGGATCAAGCGAAACACAATGCAAAGCAGCCATGAACAAAAATTTGGACAAAAGGTAGCTTAGCCAAATGTTGCCCCCACACTTTTGCTGTCCATTGTTTTAGTCGGGTCGCTGACTAGTTCCCAACCGGAACCCTGCCAACTAAGACTCGGTCAGCAATGTCCATGGGTTTTCCCCATTGTATGTCTTCACCCAAGCTGATGATGATGTCTTGTGCCCTAGATTTGACACACTTCCGCCGTTTGCCCAGCCTGTGACCCGCATAGGTGGAGTCCTCCTGTGGTCCGCTGTAAGGAGGGTTAAGAGGGTTTGAGGGGTTCAGACTTAGCCCAGAGGGGAAGGCATCCAAAAGAAGAGGTATGTCTATAAAAATTCAGGAGAGGGGAGATGATATCAGAGCCGTGGGAGGGGGATCTTGTGTGATAAGTGAGGGTTTGCCAAGGGAATAAGATGAGGGGAAATGGGATCTTGCAGATGGAGGTAAGGGTGGGCAGCCCGAGGAGCAAGCGGCGAGGTCCAACCCTATGTAACGGGCCACAATTTGAAGGGAGGACGACGATGGGGGAGGGGTAGAGGCAATTGGCCAGGAGGGAGGGATCGTAGGTAGGGTTAAGACCGAACATGAGGGCCCCGAGATCGAGGGTAAGGGAGCAATAACCTCTAACAATTCACAGCTAAAGGGGAGAAAATCGTCCATGCTTGAGTGAGGGATTGTCCAGATGGAGACATCCTCAAGAGGGTCTTCAGAATAATCAACTAAGTCCAAATCCATAACAGATCCGGGAGATTTGCGCCAGTTGCCGCCGTAAGTGAAAAATCTTTGTTGTAGGAGAGACTTACTGCAGAGAAGGGGAAGATGGTGAGGGGCACAACGAGGTCACGGTTGGAATATGCTCAAGGCTGTGAAAGGGAAACAAGATGGTGCATAGAAATGTTGGTCGAAAGGTACAACAACTGGGAGATGACGAACCTAGTCTAGTCCGCAGGGGAGGGTGCAATACAGTTCTGTAGACATAACATAGCCCGTGCAAACACAATGCGTTGATCCGGATTTAAATAGGAACGCAATAGATTACAGAGATAACCATAAATACAGAGATGCGATAACCATAAATAAAGAGATGCTGCAGAAATAACACTTCATTTCATTAATGGAAAATACCGAAATATGCTTACAACCAGAATTGGAAATAAACCAGCTAGGACTATGGTAGCTTATCTCTGAGAAGAGATGTGCGGCTACATGTCTCTAAACTGTTCCGAACATGTGTTACAATGAGGCTCGAAGGCCTATTTATTATTTAGAAATAATGGAAAACCCTTCACATTCCAAAGCCGGCCCTTAGAAGATGAAACGCCAAATTGTGGGCCCCGTTTTGGGTAAATTGGTACATCAATTTCCCAGGGTCGTAACTTTGGCATACGATTTCCGTTTGACGCGTACAATAGCTCATTAGAAAGATCTATCCGAGCACTATCATTGTTGGAACGGGCAACACCGTTTCATGTACCATGGACTCGTGTTGCCCTCGGATTCCCCAAAAAAACGTCGTTTAGGGCCTCAAAACGGCTCCGGAAGTTCAGGACCCGAAAAACT